>VNWX01000833.1:0-18135 GCA_009869905.1 Ceratophysella communis
TGTAGAGCAGTGAGGGCGATTAGTGGGACTTGGAGAGAGGCTGGTGAAAAAAGATGCTTTCCCTCTCGTTGACAGACAGGAAAGGGGCACCCTGGAAAAAAGTTCATCTCGCTGAAAGTTGTTTGAGCAGTAGAGGGACTCTTCAGTTGAACTCCCGAGTTGCCATAGTCCAAGTCCAACTACAGCTTTCTCCGCACGGAGAAAGTCCGACTAGTACAGGGTTGCAATGCGTACACGCTCTCGGCCTGAGCCTGAGGTGAATATATTTGACACAAAGCTTAGCCCGCCGTTTTGGCTGTGTGTCCGTAAGTTTTTTTGCTTTTAAGAATTCAAAACGAAGCTAAACAGGTTAAACAGCCTTTGAATACTTCCGCATATTTTAAAGACAGTCAAATCTATTATTGCCAATTTTCATGCTTAAACAAATTTCGTAAATTAAAAATGGAACATCAGCTTTCCAAAAATACTAATTCTTCAGAAAAAATCTTCAAATTAAACATCATTATATTTGAATAGCCCAATGACCATACTCTAACCCAATTAGCTGAACTGCAACCTATTCTAATTCTTGCAACCCTGGTCGGACGAAAGCGCGTCGAGCTAGCAGCGAAGCAGAGGCACACAAGAAATATATAAGTATTTTCTCAGCCGGGCCTTGACTGGAACTGGAATGGTAGGGACTTGGATGGGATGGGGCTGCTAGGGCAAGCAGGGAAGTCACTTATTAAACGAGAGCTGAGTTTACTTTCTGCCTGCCTTTACTCTCACTTTTCCTTTCTTTTCGGGAATGAGGAAAAATGAAGAGCCCTGCTCCTTACAAGAGACTTTTACTTACTTACATTTAGTCCATTACCAGAAATAGTCGGGACAACTAAGTGCACGTATTAATATACTTAGAAGCTCCTTTGAAATCCTATCAGGCAGCTGAGTTCTGAGCAGTGCTGCTATTTTATCTAATGAAGCGTGTAACCCTTTGGCATCTTTACAAAAGACTGTACAGATACGAGATACGGGCGACAAATCGTAAAAAAAAAATTAGAGTTTTCATAAAAAATTACTTGCATTTTGAAGGTGAAGATTCGATTTTGTTTTAGAATTCTGATTAATAGTTTGTAAACGGGTTTTCAGTGTAGGTACTTCTCGCATAGTTTTATTTATAAAATGCCGAAGCACACACATTGTTTTCTTTACTTTGTTTACCCAGAAATGAGCCAGTTCTTAGAAAACTACGATTTTATGCAAATTTTTTGCTTATCAGTTAATACTTGAAAATATTCCTTGCATACCTAAGTGGGTATTTAAATACAACGTCCTACAGAATTCCCGGCTATAAACGCATTATATTGTCCAGAAGTATTCCAAGCTGAAATTAAGAACTCAAGTTTTACGAAGCGGAGTAAGTCGAGCTTCTACGAGACAGGAAGTCAAGGACCTTAAACCTAAACCCAAAAACTTTTGTAGGCCGGATGAATGAACAAAAGAGATAATAGGAGACTACATGGATTTTACTTCCGAGCTAACCGGATCCGATTTTCTAAGAAGAAAGTTGTACCAAAAGTAGACTTATATAATGCAAAAAGTATTCGAACAGATTATCGTTGAAGTATGTAAGAAATTATGTTGTAATTCTACTCAAGCTGAAAAAGACACAGCGCAAGGGTTAAGCTTGAGATCTAAAAATTCGTATATCAACGTGAGAATGCTTTTTAAGATAAACCCAAAATATTACACGTGTCTTCAACAAGCAAAGAAATATAAGATCCGACATTCTCGCATTTCTGCAGACGCTGGGCTGTCTCTTCGACTATTATCCGACTTTTCACATGAAAATCAAAACTAGACGTGAAATTCAAGTACCTACCTACCCACACCGTAGCCATGGATTCGAACATGTAGTATTGAAGTACTTCAACTCGAATCTTGTCGTAATCCGTCGTGAAATGAGCTCAACTGGAAAAAATAAGGTACTAGGCTTGGGGAAAAAGATAGAAAACATTCCAAGTTTTCCGCTGTGTGCATTTATATGAGTGATTCATGCTTAAATTTCTTTCACCTCTAAACAGGGTTGCAAGACTAAATTCGGCCTTTAAATGATTTCAAAATTATGGTTTTGCTGTGCAAATTTTCCAAAACAAGGGTCAGTTTAGTGAAATTTTGATTATTTTTTGGCAAAGTAAGTGAGCGTAGATTTTTATTACCTAAGTGTAAATTAATCCAATGCTAAAGGATATTTTCACGATTAAACTAACCCATAATAATAGGCTGCTGAAAAAGGATGCCTAATTTGGACGCCAAGTTTCAGCAAAATTTCTGTGTTTCAAAATTATTCAAAATTTTACTCACCACAACCTTACCATTTCTTAAATCTCAAATCAATCTAAAGTCTTAAACACAAGATCTACCAGTTAACCCATTTTAATCCAAACATCTACCTGATTTGAATAATCCTTTTATTTATTCAACCCTGGTGAGAAAGCGGAGAAAGTACGACTTGCTTGGCACATGGAGAAAAAAAGACGAGCTCATCTTAAAGAAACGGTGCTCTGTAAGTGATATCGAATTTTACTACGTCTCTTACAAAGACTCTTGAACAAACTCATCCTCATTCTTCTGGACTAAAACTCCTGCCTGAGAGATAAAGAAACGCCTGGAAAAGACCTATACAATACGCTTATACGATGAAGGAGATAAAACTCGGAAACAACTTGTAAGATTGAGCGCTATTGTACTAGGGAAAAGCTTCTGTAGTAAATACACACGTAGTACATTGTAAACGCCGCATGAAAATGCGATACCTACAATAGTATTTGTGCTGGGTGCTAGCATATGGTGTGTACATTAAAGGCATTATGTATTTTGCTATGCTAAATATTCGAATCGTTAAATAAACGAATATTCATCGTGTAAGGGATCCATTAGGGATATATTTATCCCAGTGTTTTAAAGGCTCTGCCCGCCATTTTCAAATAATTGTTTCACACAATCAACGGTATAGCCTGACAAATCGCTTGGATTCCGCAGGTTGCTCCGGTTAATTTATTTTGTTGTATTGAAGCCATATTTTCGAATTTTAAGCTTATAAATTAGATTATTGAGTTTGTCAGCACGTTTCTTTATAATACAGACTTATTCTTATAGGTACCACTTATAACTTTTTGCTAGTAACACTAGATAGAACGCATAACCCGTGGAAGTTCTATACGATTAATAGGGCGTCGAAAAGTCCTGTTTACAAAAAAAAACGAGAGTACCAATTTTTCTTTGTTAATAATTTATAAAGTTTCTGCACTGATTCGAAGTCGAAGCAAAACTTTCCTTTGCCAAAAGAATCCTGACAATAATAATAAAACTCTTGGTGCTAGGCGAAGAGAGCTCGAGAACTAAGCCATCCCTTAAAATGGAGAAGTTTCTAAAACAAAGTTGGACGGACACAATGAAAGCGGATGAGCTAGCTGCTGACTTGAGTGAAAAGGCTAGGGACTTCCCTTTTGTCAGAAATAATGAGGTCAACAAGTCAGACGAGGTACATGGATTCAGAATGATAAATAGTTCCCTGCTGTGTCGTTGCACACACCCTTAAAACCTCAAACCAAATCCCTGAAGGGCTTAATTTTGATATTAGATTCGATTATTATGACCACATTGGCTTTAGCACGGTGTAAACCACAATTTACATTACAAACCTGAAATCTCAAATTTGCAATGTAAATCAGAGCTTAGAGTTTCTTAAAATAAAAACTATGCAAATTCTAATTCCTGGGCAATATTTCATCTTCCTTGTGAAATAACCAAGTTTACTCAGGAAAATGATTCATCTGGAAGATCAAAGGGTTTGAGGGTCTCTGGCTCATCATTTTCTGTAAATTGCATAGCTTAGAGCTTGATTAAAATCAGGGTCCAAGCACGGGATTCCAATTCGCCTCGAGACTCCACGCGTCATTCGGTCTAATGAGTGTTTGCTGGGCAGGTAATCGGAAATGCAAGGGTTGCAACGCCAACCGTAATGCTATTAATAGTACTGGCCTATACGTGCCGTATATTAGAACTTTTATTAATGAACATTGTTAATCATGGCTTTATCGGACAAAGTGCCTAAAGCAAGGCGTTTCAAGTCTGTTTCAAGCACTGTAAGGATTGCCATAAACTTTCAATTCGATGCAAAGCGATTACCGACGCTTCTTTACAACCCTACAAATTCTTCCAGTTGGCTGGTCCTTGGACAGACCTACACATAAAATGATGGGTGAGTGACTAAGTCTATATATTGAAAGTTCAACAATTAAAGTGTTACAGACGAGCGGATTAATTTCAGTTGATTCGAAAGGTCTCGTACTGCGGGTATAGTACAGGAACTCTGTGAATTAGGTGTTTGCTTTATGTTGAATGAAGGACTGGATTTCCGCCACGTTTCACTTTCCTGAGCTCAATCTCACATGACTCAATGCTTTGTGCAAATATTTGACTTCTATCTTTGATTTTGAACTTCCTCTTTCCCTTCAAGCCCATTTCGCCTGTTTTGGAATTCTGAACGCCTACCTACCTACAGGAGATACAGTTCTAGGCATTTTGGAATGAGAAATAATATTTTAGAAATTTAAAAGTCGCTATCAAATGGGTTTATAACCATGAAGCTAACCTTCCTAGTCTCAAATACCCTTAAGTAACCCAGTTGAGAATTTTCTTAAATTTGTATTCTCTGCAGGTGCTTCTCGGTTTCGGTTTCATTTCAAGTCGAGCAGCCCGGGCTCAATTGACCGCTCTCCACCTCAACTCCGTTCATTCATTTTTAGCATTGAATACTGTATTGCAGGCTCCATGCGGGTCCTACAGGTGAAAGCTGCAGGTGAAAGTTTAATTTTGTTTTCACTCTTACGAATTCCTTTGAACTGTGTAGCGTACTGTACTAAAATGTATAAATGCTGTACAGACCCCGGTACCTCTGGCACAAGCGCATATATGCCTGTCCTTCATTAGGACAATAACTCAAGGGCAAAGTCAATTGGATCTTTGGCGATACCTTTAATTAATTATGTAAACCAATAAGTTCAAACTGGTAATCTTAGAGGTATCATTTAAAGCATAGCGCTTTCGAAAGCATTTTTATGCTTATTGCTGTGATTTTTTTCTCGAATATGTTCTCGTAATTGTATGGAGTAGCTGCATTTAAACAATCGCTTCGCTTTAGTCACATTTCATTTCATAAAATCTTAGAAACAGCGACTGATTGTTCCCCAAGCATTTGGTATTCTGTTCCTGCTTCCTAGTAAGAATAGGTGCCATTATTCGAAAAAAAGAAAGCAATATCCAGCTCTCCTGGTTGTAACTAAAATAAGGCGGAAAACCCTTTGCTTTCACCCACAATGAAAGTCAAGTCAAAGCAAACCACTCAATCTCCATTCTGGCTCTAAAACCTCGAAGCATACAAATCCTATTGCTTTTCTGTGGACACCAATTCCCATCTAACAATAGCCACGTGTAAAGTGAAGTGAGAAAACTCAGGCTATGTCCTATTGTGGTGGGAGGTATACACACATGTCATGTCAGACCAAGCACAATACTATACACACTAGACTGAACTTCAATTCAACTCAGGTTTTTGTGCAAGGAAATTTAATTCGATTACAAAATAATATTGCCTTGAGTGCACCTTCAACCTCCGCAATGACCCTGAACCTAGATCGTACCTGATTTCCATTTTAATCTGCCGTGCATTTTAATTTTAGGAGAAGAAGAGTGGGTTGTGTAAGAGGAGTTCCGTTTATCACAGGGGATTCCGGGTTTTGGGGTCTAGGTGTTTTGCACCCCGGTCGTTTTGTGCAAATGAAAATTGAGTTGGCTGTGCTTTGTACGGGATTTAAAAATTATGGGAATTGCTGCACGCATTTTTCATTTTTTTGCTACTCGCCGACAACCAGCATGGGTCAAAATAACCGCTACACAATTCTCTAAAAATCAAATCTCATTTCCTAAAATTAAAATTCTTATTAGCCTTCAGGTCTCGCCGGATACCAGGAAAAGAGTATTATTACCTATGCTTCACTCGAGTGCCTAATGCAAGCTCGGTCAGGGTTTCCCATAAGCATTAGCTAATAATAATTTCCTCTTTGTGCCCACGCAGAATTTGCACTACAAAAACTTTTCAAGAGTCTAATGTGTAAGGTGGTGGCTTAGCGATCGAGATGCAGAATTTTCACAAAGTAGGTAGAACTTTCGAGTAGCTACTTACATTCTATTTTTAAATGAAACCGAAATACCTACTCACAAATTCATAATTAAAACCGCATGCATTCGCGGTCTGTAAACGAAGCTAATCCGGTACAACGAGAAAGCGCTACAGGCTAAAATTGGAATCTGTTCTATTTATAAGAAGAAATGATGCGTGTCGAAAGGTGCTATAGTGTTATTGCGGTCTCGAGCCTTTTCTTCGTTTGTACTCAATTTACAGCTTGAGTTGAATTGACAGCGGAAGTGTTGTGGTGAAAGTGGGAAGAAAACGTATTAGGGTTTGGGGAGCTGTAGTATTAGCTGAAGAGAAAGCCGAGAAAATTGAAAATAGGTTCCCTGAGTCCCCACTCGGATATTTCAGCCCGTCTTCCTTCTTCGTCTAGGTCAATGGCTCTTCACTTGACGTTTGGGGTTTAGTGGGCGACGGACCATTTAACTTACATAAGAATCAAGGACGTACTTGGAAAAGTCTGCTGGCCAGGAAGACCATGAATCATTCGTGGTTGTGCTTGGCAGTTGGCAGCTCGGTGAAAGTCGACGCAACCTTGACTGGCCTTTGGCTAGCCAACACATACCAGCGTTACATGTGTTTCCTCTAGAGGTCAACGTCAATGCGTTCCTGTTTTCATAAATTCACAGTTTGCGCTGAATTTCGCAAAATTCCTAATAAAGCAGAATTAAGCTTCAGAAAAATTATTTAGATAATGTTTCTTTAAATTATCCTGTTTTTGATAGTTCAGTTCAACATTTCCATAGATTATTTTTATCGATGAATTCTAGCGTTATCAGAATTAGAATTCTTTTTGAATGATTTTGATCTGTTTATGCTGGAATACTACCAAATTTCTAAATTAGAATCACATTGCAACCATGACCCTTATTTCTGAAGAAGTCATCCACTTTCTCTAACAATCCTTAGACTTTCTTTTTGCACAAGGTGGGCGTAAATCCAGAAAATAAACTTGTCACCAACAAGAAAAGCAGGGACCATGACGCGAGCTCAGTCTCCATGAAATATAATTCCAATTTGTCCCACGCTCTCACTCTACCTACGCGCGAGGGTACATTTATACTAATACTCGTAATAACTTTACGCTATGAGTCAGAAGGAAACCCAAGACTTTGAAACTAGGAAGGAACAATGGCTTTAGAAATTGGTGAAAAGCTGGAGAAAGTAGAACTAACTCAGCCAGGCAAGAGAATTGAAGCGGAAATCAAATAAAAAACTCCATTTGCAGCAGACGCATTATTAGAAAGAGTTCCTTCCTCATTCGAATATGCTATCAATTGCATTGGAGTGTAATAGGGTTAAAATACAGCTTTGATATGAACTCGCAGCATGAAAATTCGAAGGTTACAATTTAGACACATATACATTAATTTTTTTTTGCAATAGATTTTTTTCGCATTGATATTTTCCATTTATTAGGAGCTCAAATCTCGCTTGTCACTTGTCACGAAATTCGAAATTTCGAAGAAGGCGTGCGATTCTTTTAAGCGTAAAATTTAGTTTTAACATAATACTGTACAGTATACATGCACCTATACACTATCGCCAAAGGCGGAAGGCGGAAGCTTCACTTTTACCCGGTACTTTCACTTCCTCCTGCATAATACACTTATACTAATAGGTAACAAAATGGGTGAGTTTCCGCCTACATTTACTTTTGAATGCACACAAGGAACACTTTGCTTATGAGAAAATGGAATCATATAGAACTCATTATAACTGGTAATAACATTTACTTTTATTTCATGCTCCTAGCTCCTATCTTTTTGGAAACGCTTATGTAACTTGGCTTTCACTTGGGCTTCCTTTCGCGTGCAAGTAACACTAGTAGGAGATGAATACGGGGTGATTGAATTACTCGAATCTCAAAATAATCCCGGTACTGCACCATAAAAGGTACGCGTATATATATGCTATATCAATACTAATGCGCGGTAGCTTTAAATAACCTAATTATGGGAAATTATAATAATGTTTTAAGCATTTACGGTTTTAGGTTTGTTAAGGATTAGGTACCTATATTTTACACAAATTCAAATTTGAGTTACAGCTTGACCTTGACAACAATCTTAAGAGCCACGTGCTCAGGGCTTTCAAGCTTTCTCCAGAACACCTGTAGCCCATCCAGGTGAAGAAAAACAACTAAATCATTTATGACTTAAGCCTATCCTCTCAGAGAGCACTGTGTACCTCACGCTTAACTTTAAAAAGAAAAGCTTCAAAGCATGGGCGCTTTATTTTATTCTTTGCGTCTCCGAGAAAGTTGTTTCTCATGAATATTTAAAACGTATATGTATGTAGGGTTTTGAGACTTAACTATGTACACACAGAAAAATTTTCTGAGTCTGGCGGTATTTCTATGTACATTGGACTGAACAAGGCTTCTTTTGGTATTAAACAGAGACGCGGGGACAGGGCAAGAGACAGAAGATGGATGGATGGAACTTAATGACGACGCTTTTTCACAACTTTGTCGGCTGTCGGAGGCTAGGGAAAGTGGGCCGGGACTGTTTGGTTTATTAGTGAATGGCGAGGAGATAGGCATGACGGATGAGTCTGGACTTCTGATGAATGAGATCCAAGCTCCAGAGCTTCGGGATCTGGGACTTTGGGAATATTTAGGTTTCCAGATCACGGGCGTACTACCCTACCCCAAAATACGCCTAAAACGGGACTTAGAGTACCATATTTATGTCATATTTCTTGTCGTAAAATTCGTCACATTAGCCTAGCTGCATGAATATACATTTTTTATTTCACAATGTTATCTCTCTCTCGCGCATTAAAATTCCGAATCGCCCAAATTGTCATTAAAGTTGTAGTCACCGGTAATTCCTCTCTTGTTTGGCAGCTGTCACTTAAGGGACTCGCGCAATAACGAATTACGACCTAAATATCAATAAAAACTAACCATCATATGGTACGCTGTTAATATTTGCTTTTGCCTTATCATAACTGCCAGCCATTATATTTTTAAGCACCCACTGACCGTAATACCTCCGCTTATTCTATAGCCCATCAATATTGTGCTAGGACACAGGGGCTGACCAAATAGACCGCATAAACTCATATGTCCCACAAAAAGTCGTATGTGACAGGATGAAAAAATTAATGGGTATTTGGCTCGTTGCCAGCAAATTCCTTCATTTTCATTAAGCTCACGGACGAGCATGCCCAGCTCTAATGGATATTCTCTAAGCAATGATCAAATTTTAAGCCAGCAGCATTTAGACGTTTTGAAACATATTACGGCTTTATTTAAATTACAAGCCCGGAGCATCAATTAATAATATAGATGCAATGAACGTCAAGTTTAGCATGTCCTGTCCGCTGTCCATATGCTCAGTAACGGCGACTTCGGGAATTCAGCCATCTACGGCTTACTTCCGAGCATATTTCCCGTAAAATCACACCGTTCTGAGCGCCTCAATGTTTTTGATTGCAGCAACTCTTTCCGGTCGTAGAGTTTCATGACTTAGCTTCGTTTACTTCTAAGTTGGCGACGAAAAACAATCTTTCTGAATCACTGATTCTCTTGTCAGAACTCAGCAAGGCATTTTCGTCCAAAGGACTCTTCGTTGGAGCAGAATACAGATACTTTGACGATAGCCTCGAATAACTAGGTCTATAGTGAAGTTATGATCAAGGAGAAGAAAAAACCTTAACAGGACATAACTGACCGAAAGTTCTAAATATTTAAGGTACATAGAAGGTCTAAACTTTAAGGCTTTAAAAATGTTCCGAAAGATGTCGTTATTATGACTTCAAGCTGATTTACGGAGGAAAAATCGAACCTAAAAATAAAACCGAATTTTCCGAAAAATGGGCTCTCATATTAAACTGAAAATAAGTGCACTTGTTAAGAGTGAACCAAATACGACCTGTGACTGATCTCATGCTTTGAAATATTAGCTTGAATAGGCTCAGTTCCGAGATCAGAACCACTCTTGTTGAAACGCTTCAGTGTTCCAATTTGCATGAGAGTGACACAATCAATTTGAGTCGGAGGTATGAAAGTAGAAGCGAACGATGCGTGAAAGGCAAAGAGACAGTTGGAACTTGAGCTCAAAAACGAGGTCCTACGGAGTGCTCCAAAGAACATTGGAGTTTTGAATAAAAAGGGAAAAATGAAAGGAGAAAGGATAGGAGGAAAGTGAATGATCCTTTATATTTTATATTTATTTCTAGGAATTGGTAACAGGCGCCACAGAAACCTAATATCTCGACCATGTTAGAGCTTAAAATAGCTTTCGTATTTTAAAAATCAGAAAAAATCTAGTGTTACGGTGTAGATATGCGCATAGAATTAGGCGATTGATAGCTCTAAATTTTTCATTGTAGAAAAGTATTCTTCGCTTAATATGGCGATTCCGCGGCTATTTCAGCGAACACCCCTTAACATAAACTGCCCGCTGCAGATGATGACGCACTTCCAGTCACACGCACCTTCCAAAATTACCAACTACGCATTTCGCATTTCATTATCTCATTATCAATAACAGCGTGTTTCTTATTCCTAAGATGATGAGACAGCTGATAATAAGCTAGTAAATTTGAGCCATGTAGAAAATTAGGCCATCTCTTTGTTGGTCCCTGAATAGGAAAGTCTCTCTGCGGAAGGGAGTGCGGGAGACTGAGGAACGGAAAAGGGAAAAGGATGTCACCGCACAGGGCCTATAAACGGGTTGGCAACCAAGTTCTTCCTCAATTGGGTAGCAGACATTTGAAAATTCGGTGTACATATTATTTTCAAAATCATTGATTTTCAAGGAGAAAGCACGTCTGAAATTATGTTTTAATCGAACAAATCTTCTGAAAGTCTTTGAAGCTCAAATTTTATCAAATTTTATTCTCATTTTGCCCCCAACTTTTGACGGTCACTAGAGCTACCCCCAAATTATGAATCACCAATTTTCCACGACGACATAAAAGGGCTCAGAGTGAGCTTGAAAGACGGACGTCATCCTATTCATAAAATACATCTATGGACTGAGAAGACGACGGAGAGAGGAAAATGGATGACAGATGAGAAATCCCTATCGATCTCTCTCCGCAACGTCTTCACCCGATTAGCTACACTACAACCTTCCCTTTTTCCTCTATTTCCTTCCCGACACAAGAATTTCTTTATTCCTCTGTCTGGAGTTTCCTTTGTAAGTTTTTCATCGAAGCTTTCATTCTTACGTATAGTCACGACGGGGTAGCGGGTAGCCAGAGTACTTTGTCAAAGTAATGATAACGATGTACTAGGGACTAAGGCTCTTGTACACTGCATCAATAAGAGTACAGCAGTCTGGGCGTCATTTGTTTGATGAGCTCCAAAAATCTGCTGAAATTTCCGAATTGGGTACTCTACAGAACAGAAGCATAGCCTGAGTGTCGAAGGATCGTCTGTCAACTGTCTTGTAACCCTTCAAAATGCCGGTATCGTTAATAATTTATGGCCCAACAGCATGCTCAATACAAGGCACTATATTTTAACGTCGAATTCGCACGGCATACGGTTCCAAAAACTTTAAAAACTCTTAAAATCTCGCGTACACGCTAACTACGTATATTGAAAGCTCACTGAAAATTATGTACCATGAGATATATATGTATCACATGATCGCATATCAGATCAATACGAAAGCTCCGTATTATCTCGGTTAGTTTGATTAATATATCTAGTTTAGAACCGAGCAAAATCGTGATTTACACGAGGTCTGCAGTGTGCTTACTCGTAGTATTCCGTATAAAACCATTTCTGCGTGTGTGTATTTGCTAGAACTGCGAGATTCTAGAATCTAGTCACCAAAGTTGCCAGGTGCACACAGTACAAATGCAATTTACGCAAACCCAAAGACTCGAGGTTTAAGCCGAGGCGTACAGAAGCTTCAAAGCTTGATCCCTATTCTGAGTGAAATCGAAAGTGTTTTGTTGGACGCACCCACACACAGCTCAAACAGGACTTTCTCGTGCTTTCACTTTCGCACTCGCACAACAGACCCTTAGCTGAGTATTAGCGTTTTCCCGTACTTTACTGCAACTTCTACTTCTACAGCTTGCCAGGACGTAAAGCAGAAAAACAGTAGGTCTGAGACTGCCAGCGAGGCCTCGTTCTAACCAACCTTTATAATTTTGGTTCCCTAATTACGGCTTAGATAATACTTGTATAATTATAATTATCCACTAGCATTGAACCCAGTAGAAACGTGCTTTTTCGTATTTAGACAAGATCTAGCCCGGAGCCTGAAACCCGTCGTCGTCGCTTTGCGCTTTTTCAAAAAAATTCGAAATTACAAATGTGCTTGGTAAGCACAATGCGGTATACTATCCTTGAAAATATATCAAGATAAACCAGGGTAGTCCCTAGTCGGGCCTGGATTTAATTTTAGTTGTTTCCTGTGATTACACGGATTTCCTAGAGCCTTCGTTGGGTTTCTATCTAGAACCAAAAAGTTACGATTAGCGGTTTACGAGTTAGGATGAGTCGGAGTTCCACTTTACGAGCTACTACTCAAAGTTCTAGGGTTTAGTCGTTTTTTTGAAATTAAGCGAAATACCACTGGAAGTCCTAGTGTGTCTCTCTCTGTTCTGGAGGATCTCTGATACGTTTTGAATCCAGTTCACTTAAATAACATTAGTCTAGCGTCTCTACGTAGTAGAGAAGAGGTCTACGAACTAGTAATCCGGTATTAGAGCCAGCGCTCGGGCCTCCAGTCAGGACTGCGTTGACTTGATTGTACCAGAACAAGAAGAGGTAGGAAATGCTATAATTCGGTGTCAGGTCAGTTAGATCTAAACAGTTAAGGATTTCACGATAATCCCAATATTTAGTGAAATTTACTTCAGTTGCACGTTACACGTTAAATAATTTGCAAATACATTGAAAAGCAATATGCAGGCTTAAGCCAAGAATTTAAAGCACCTGCCTAAAAACTTCTGAAAATGCAGATATTGCAGAAACACGTGCAGTGCAAAATGAAATATAAAACTCTTCCTTAACAGAAACGATATTCCAATGCTCCTGCAAGCACTTTCAACTTTCGAACACAGTATGGAGTCTACGAGGAATCCCTAATACGATATATACAAGGAAAACATACCTAGCATTTTCAGGAGTGAAAGTAATTTTCTCAACAAAACGATTTAACACGTACAACACTTCTATCTCTACGTTTAAACGTTATATGACCCGTGTGAAAAAGAATCTCGCGAAATCGACAAACAAAAATTAGATTCCGGTCTGAAAAGGGTTTCCTGATTGTAACTAACTTTATTTGTTCTGCTCTAGTCTGTGTATTCCTATTCCTATTAAATATTCAGATGCGCAACAAAACGAATAAATATTCGCATTATCTTTAGGACTTTTAATATAGAATTAGAAAAATTATCAATGCAGCGAAACCATCCAAGCTAATTTTGTCAATGTAAAATGTTCGTAGACCGATTCCTGTGTGTTCGAATGCTCTAAAGAAGTGTCGGCAACCTATGGTTATAGACCAAACGAACGAACCTTGGATTTTGCCTAATGACGTCAGGGGCTAAATTAATTTCACCTTCTGATCCTCGCTTTCTCTTGCTGAGGCAGTGGAAGAGAAAAATACTTTTTAAAGAAATTATTACGTGCATTAGAGAAGATTTAGTCTGCTTTAAGTCCCTTTCAGCTTCAGGTCCTATGGGATTTAATATGTAAGACCCACCTACCTGCAATACTGAACTAAGGTTTACTGCGCGACAGGTTGTCGTCTTCACGTCATATATCTATCGGGTACCTAAATCGAATCAGCACTCAGTTCATAAGTCAGAATATTTAATACGAGCCTATATATTCGAATTGGCTCTTTGCAATTGCCTTCATATTACTATAAGACTCAATTTTATAAATGAAAATGCCGTATAACAGAAATTTAGGCAATTTTCAAGCAACATATTTTAAAATGCATGCGGATTTAATTTTTCATCTTTCTACCGGAACATGGTTTCTTAAATAAACACTAGACAAAGCTTTGGCCATATGAAAACACGCCGTTGTGTTGTGGAGATTGATTTTTTCGATTTGACACAAAATACCGCTTCAACGATTATTGTGTTATAATAATATGAAACTTAGAACAGAAAGCGCAAAGCGATAGACGAGCGTTTCATAATCCTAGAACAAGAGATCTTAAATCGGGAAAGTTTAGCCTGGAACTCGAGCTGAGCCAAAGAGAAGCCAAATACAATGATTTCTGAGTCTAGTGAAAAACCACATGTGCAGGAAAATACTTGGGAAGTACAGTACACGACACTACATACGAAATTCTAAATTGGTCTCACTATCAAGAAGCACGACGGTGGTTTCGTTCAATAAAGGGCGCATTTCGGAATACTTGGCTTTTAAGTCTAGCGTAAAGTAAATGCACTGATCTCTCTGTTTTTGGTACTTTGCCTTTGCCACGGGGTTGACGAAATTTCGGACTGGAATTTTAGGCACGTCCTATTTCGGCATTGCTCCGTGTACAACATACATTTGCTATTTTCACTGCGTGTGTTATATTATTCGATTTATTTTAATTTTTTCTTTCATTTAAAAAAACGTATGTGCCATTAAAACTAATTGGATATTTCCAAATGACTGATACCCATTTCACCGCGAACCCAAATACCTTGGAATAGTATGCGGCATCAGCCCGGCAGAATCCGGTACAGAGATTCAGTACACTTCAATTCCCCATTATTCACTTTCACTGCTTTCACCGGAGTCATAACAAGAGTTGAGCAGGTTCAGTCTGAGTGTTTGATTTTGTATAGGAAACCCCAAGCGTGTCATTGAGGGACTTATTAAACTTTCAGGCCTATTTGTCTACTCCACCCTTTCCAGTCCCAGGAGTTAGGGTATTATTCCCTTGCAGACACGCAGGGACGTGGGTAAGAGCTGTCACAAGTCTAGATAATTCAATTTCAGTATCCCTAAATTAAGTTAGCAGAGATTCTTGGAATTTGATTCCTCGAATTCTCTAGATTCGAAATAGGTACTGAAAATCTTAAATTTTTCCGCGAAGCTGAACGGAAATAACACCGGAATATTTAAGTTTCCAAGAAATTAGGTAATATTATTATTTTATTTCTAACTGATTATTGGTAGATAAAAAATGTTGACGAGAAAAAAAGCTTGTAATCAGTTATTATTTTATTTACTTCGGGTTTTCTAAGGTTAAAAATAAATAAACCCTAGATTTGCCACCTTTAAACGCGAATGCGTCGTATTCGAACGACTTTCAATTCTACAAATAGCACACCAAATCTCAATCATTATAAGAACCAGAGCAAAAGGCTTAGCAAAACCGGAGAAAGTCGAAAGTGCGTAGATATTACATAGGACTCTCCAGGAATTCATTATTATTAAACCCAAATTTACTCCGCTCGACACCATTTCACGGTTCTACAAACATTGCTAGGCACACTCCAAAGAATTTCCAGTTGAGCTTCGAGATTGCATTTTTTGATGACAGGCACAAAAAAAGAAAGAAGCGTAGTGAACATTGAACATAGGAAAAACTAACACTCATGTTTCTGAGTGAGTGGAAGGAAATGGAAGAAAATGACTTACGAATCCGGAATGTATAATTATATATATGCAGACATGAATTAAGTATGCTTGAGTGCAGGTACAAGGAAAAATCTCTCTGCTCTCAACAAATTCCTTTCTATGTAAATCTCGTGTTTCACATGACAGGGTTGTAGAAAGCGGAATTTAAGATTAGCCTGAGTTTTAGTAGGTAGCACGACAATTGAACGCCATTTAGGGTTATCTAGATAGTTCGCTAAATTAAGTTTATCGGTGTAATGCAGGTTGCAGCAAAAACGCAATATTAAATGCCGTGGTAGCATGTCCATAACCTACTTAATTAGTATTGCGCATCCCCGCCAAAATACAACCTTGTAATTTGACCTTAAATTTAATTGCTTCATATTTGTGTTTAAGGATTTTCCAAATTACGCCATAACGCATGAAAGCATTCGACGTAGTAAAAGTATGTACACTTACAAAATGCCACTTTGATTTAGTTTTTTTCGATCAAAACCTATATTATAATAAGAAATTGTTTAATAGAGTTCAAAACTTACAACTTCCTGGTATCCCAACTTATTTATTAGAAAATAAGTTTGGTCGTTCAGCAGTACAGTTATATTAAAGCCCACCAATTAGTTTCAACAGAAGTTTAATAAAAAGCGTATCATCAGGACTTATAGAAAATTGGGAACCACGAAATCACAAAGTATTTCACAGATTTCATTTATTATTGAGCTCCGTCATAGAATCAGAATTTCACCGCGACTTGAATTGAAACAGAATATAAGCTGCTTAAAGGGACATATTTCCGTTCAAAAGGAAGTAAAGCAGTAAATTGGGTTTTATAAAACTTGAATGCCTATTAGTTCTTCACAATTACTTTCTTATTTAATACCTACTTTCTTTATGTGCTGGAGAGTTTTGGAAGGATTTCGAGTTTCTATTTAATGAATAAATAGCTTAATAATCGTCGACATCAATTGGGTTTGTGATAAATATTTTTCGTAATTAGCAGGAAACGCTTACGGAAGGAGCATTAACCCTTTGGGCAAAAATTGTTAATATACAGGTAATGCTTATTTGGATGGTTTAAAGGAAATTTACAGCGTTTTATTTGCATTATAAATTATAAGTATCGCTGAATTAATCTTCTAGAATTACGTTGCTTGAAAATTTTTCGTTATAAGCGCATTCTACCGAGCTATGCCTTCCGTACCAACTTGTCATACGTCACGCGTAATAACGTAAAGCTCACCCTTTCACTCTAATAACATTGTTATAAAAAATTCCTATCTCCAGGAATTGGGTCGCCGTAGAGAGAAAGTTCTTTTTAATATCAACAGCCCTGACGTCAGAATCTGTCTTGTGTAGGCTTTTATTATCGTGAATATACACATAAGTCCAATTATGTGTCTATGATAGGACATAAATTAATAGATGCGAGTATGATATATCTTGAAATAAAATGAAGTAGAAAGCTGGATCGCGAATTAGGTTCGACCTAAAAATAATATGACGAGGCTCTTCCTGGGCTCTAGCAGCTTCAAGATATTATTTAATTCCAGTAGGTCCCTGAGTAAATATTTATTCATCCTGCTCTACTTTCCATTAGCTTAGCTTGTGAATTGAGATTGGAAGGGGTTTCTAGAGGCTGCTGTTGATTTGCAATCAAAATTCTGGAAACATTACAACTGGAATGTCACAATATTTGTGCTTATGATACATGTTATAGCCATTTCGGACTCAGATTCTTAGCTGCTGATTCATAATTTCATGGTTTCCGTATGACTCATTGCTTGGATAAGGGCGACTACGGTATTTAAATTAAATTTTGATAATCTAACTTTTAAAGAATTATATTAACTCATTACTAGTCATATGCGCAAATCGTATAATTTTGAATTTAACAAATTGTTCGGGTCGAGCTAGCCTCATAACTGCATGCAGAATCTCTTGCTTTGTCAACTCAATTCGCAGCGATAACAAAATTAGCTTCAGGTCTATTCCTATGATTCCGATTTCCTATTAGCGTAGAGATATGTGTCTAATAAAAGTTTGACGGAGACAAATCGCTATAATTTAAATACTCATGGGAGATCAGCTGTCTATCTAAATCCCGAGGATTACTATGCACGCATATTTTAACTCGGTTTCCGCCTTGACTGGAGTGTTTCTAATAAAAGTTCTAAAACTTTAAAATAACTCATTTTCCTACAGCTGCTGGTGCAATTTCCGCAATAAAAGCAATCTAATTACATAGGAGGCTACAAAGCCACGTGTTTTACTTAAATTTACAATATTAGTCCATTTCAAAATCCTGGCGTGATGGCAATTTCAAGAGTTACACAATAAGTTGCATGCT
>VNWX01000834.1:0-18134 GCA_009869905.1 Ceratophysella communis
AGCATGACACCTACGATGATGAAGACATGCCGTATGTCATTTGTTGTTTGTCGTGTCTCACATCTCATGTCCTGCGCGCTGTCCAGCTTGTTACTAACCATACAACCAACAACTAAACCTAACCTAGCCTGATGGAATAATGCTTGCGGAATAATGTTGAGCTCAGGCTGACAAGCGGAGTTTCTACGCTCAACATTTGACATTGTGCAGAGTCAGAAACGGAATAGAAGGAATTGTGCGGCTGGTGTTGGCTGTACTTGCATTGCTGATCTTGCATCTTGTCCTACATTTCTGTCCATTAGCTCATGCTCTGCTCAAAGTGTCCAAATGATTCAACTATTTAGTCTGATTGCTATAGATGAATAAGAAAGGGACTTGAATGACAGTACTCCAGTAATCGGAGTTGGTAGAGCATAGGTATGAACAAGAGACGTGTCCAACTCGTTGATTGATGCACTTACCCTCGGCTCTTACTTTCCTATGAGTTTGAGCCAAAAGCTTTGTGCAACATTGAATCCCAGTTCGCTTGTCGCCTTTTGCATTGCTCCAAGTCGATGCAAGAGTGAACTTCAAGTGTACACACACGCACACTCGCATCTCCGCTCATCTTCAGTCAGACCCTGACTCTACTCGAGCTATGCAGTGCAATTGCAATGGGCAATGAATGCTCTCTCATGGCTCTCTCATTGATTCTCTGAGTTCTGGGCTCGACTGCGACAGCGCTTTCAAGAAAGAGCTAGCTGAGCTGGACTGACTTGATTTATTTTTCTGTTTCCCAGTTATCGGTACTGCAAGAACAAGCCGTACCCCAAGTCCCGTTTCTGTCGAGGAGTGCCCGATGCCAAGATCCGGATCTTTGACTTGGGCAAGAAGAAGGCGGGCGTGGACGACTTCCCGCTCTGCATCCACTTGGTCTCGGATGAGCTGGAGCAGCTGTCCTCAGAGGCCCTGGAAGCCGGTCGTATTTGCTGCAACAAGTACCTGGTCAAGTTCTGCGGAAAGGACCAGTTCCACATTCGGATGCGACTCCATCCCTTCCACGTCATCCGAATCAACAAGATGTTGTCCTGTGCAGGGGCTGATCGGCTCCAGACTGGAATGAGAGGCGCCTTCGGAAAGCCGTTGGGAACGGTGGCTCGCGTTCGGATCGGACAGCCCATCATGAGCGTCCGAACTCTGGACAAGCACAAGGCAGCCACGATCGAGGCTCTGCGCCGTGCCAAGTTCAAGTACCCGGGACGTCAGAAGGTGAGCACGTAGTACTAGTCATTTACTCATTCAGTCGAGAGTCGATCCTAGAGTCACTGAGCTTGTACTTCCATTACTTGTCAGTGCTAGAGGTAATCGAAAAGCAAAGAGACCACTTCTTATGCCCTGACTCGTGAGCATACGACTCAGATACCTTGGTGGCCACAGTTCTCAATCTACTAAAGTCAGTCAATAGCCGAGCATGCATGCTTCAGAGCTGCTCGGCTCGCAGAACGACCCGGAGACTGCTTGCTAATCAAGTTTTGTTTCTTGTTCAGATCTTTGTGTCCAAGAAGTGGGGCTTCACGAAGTGGGACCGTCCGGACTACGAGCGGATGAAGGCCGAGGGCAAGCTGGCTCGAGACGGCTGCAACGTTCAGTACCGACCGGAGCACGGCCCACTCGCCACCTGGAAAAAAGTCCAAGAAGAAATCGCTGGCTTGGCTTAAGTGTAGTCGACCTTTCTTTGTACTCTGTTTCCGGTCTTATGCGTCTCGTGGACTGAGCAGGGAGCTCAGGGTCTCTTTGCTCAGCCCCATTGAATAAACTGGAGATCATTACATCACCCCAAGGCCGCCTTCTGGTTTCAGCTCCACAGTTATTTATTGAATTGCACTTCAGAATTTAGTTGCTAAGCTAAGGATTGGTAGGACGTAGGCCCGCGACGAACGTAGTTCTCCATGCTCGGCATTTCCGTCAGAAAAGCCGGTCGACCAGCTTCCCTGGACAGCGTCGAGTTCTTGGAAGGAGAAGTGCTCTCCGGCTGCTGTGGACAGGAGCACAGGGACTCGTTAAAGAAGCTTCTGTTCTGCCGACAAGTCTGAACCGCAGCAGGACCGAGAGCCGGCTCGAGAGGCAGACAGGAGTAAAGGACGCGGGGGTCAAACAGCGGCTGTGCACTGCGCTTGTTCAGGTGCGGACTTGGGTGCTCGTTTTGTCGGAGCATGGACAGGGCTGCGTCGCAGTACGCCGCGTCCCTTCGGGGCAAGTGCACTCCCGGGCTGAGGCTCCAAGAACTCCAGCCTGGCCGCCTGGAAGCAGTCAAGTTCGCCATGAACTGCTCACATCCAGTCCCGTCGGCGGCGGCCGCTGGTCGTGGCGGTTGCTGGAACGTGCGCCGAGCGAGCTCCGTCGAGTCGTCGTCGAGCCAGTTGGACGGCCTGCTGGGTTCCTGAAGGGCTGGAGCTTGAGGAAGGAGCCAGGGTGCAGCAGGGCTCATGGTGATGCTGGTCAGGTTGTTGTAGGAGACGTACTGGCTCCGCAGAGGAGACGCGCCAAAGAACTGACCTAACAACACACCGGCCCGTTAGTTCCTGCCAGTCAAAGGAGTGAACGTGGTTGAGGCGTGACTGCGTGACTCACCGGCTGGGACTCTGCTGCTGGAGCTGACTGCCGGCTCCGAGTAGGCCTCGTGCTTCTGGGCGCTGAGTGCTCGGGTCGGAGCTGGGCGGGGGTGCCAGAGGGCGGTCTGCATTTCCAAGGACTGCCTTCCAAAACAAGAGAGTACGCGTTTCACTATACAGGAGTTCATCTGGACTCAATCAGTGGTCTTACTGAATCATGGCGGCGAGTCGTTGGTTCAAGTCCGAGTAAGCCGAGACCTGGGTCAGCACTTCTTCTCCCGAGCTCTGAGCTAAACGCTCCTGACGACCAGCAGCAGCCTGATTCCAGTGCTTCTGAGTTCCTGAACTAAAGAAACAGACGACAGCATGGAGACTGGTTCATTGAGAAGCTCAGCCGTCTGAGGCACGGTTCTTACTTGTTGGGAGCATTGACTCGGGCTTGGGTCAGTTCTGCTTCTGCTGCTGCTTCTGTGTCATGCTGGAGGAGGAGCGTCCCGAGCTCTGTCTGTCGCTTCTTGAGCACGCTCTTCAGACGCAGAAGGTTCTTCTGCAACTCGTCGTTCTCGGAGAGAAGGCTCTTCATTTCCTGGCCCACGGCGTCCGCCTCAGGACTCAGCTGAAACCGGAAAGCAGCGCTCGTACTTGAAGCTCTTGTTGCAGACCGGACAGGGCTTTCCCGTCGTTTTCCTGCGTGGAAACAAAAAGGCTATAGTAGTGACTCGTGCTTCGAGAACAAGGCTTGCATTGGTCTGTCTGCTTACCGGAAGTGTCCGGCGAAGAGAGTTTTGAGACAGTGCTTGTGGAAGACGTGTCCGCAGGGAGAGGAGAGGAGCTGGAAGAGCTTCTGCTCCGCCTGGTCCTCGTCCCAGCAGGACGGAAGGCGGCTCGACAGCCCGGCCTTGGCCCAGTTCAACTCGCTTCCGCCGCACGTAGCTAACCAGCGCCTTCCGACAGAGCATGCAGCCCAGAACCATGCTGTCTGTCTGTCTGTACTTTGTTGTTGTAAGCAATAAGACCTTCAATTTGGCAGTTCCCTCAGAACAACGGACAGAGAACACGTCAACATCAACACCTGCCTTAGTAGTCTCAGGCTTCGTAATAACTACATTCGCTTTGCAGGACAGGGACTTAAAAAATAAACGACCGTCTGACTCTAGTTGACAACAAGGACTACAGTATTTTCGGAGCTCGAGGTGGGCCTACTACGAAGACAACGAACCCAAGGCAACGCTGTAGAACTGTAATTAATTAGGTATATCCATGAATGAGAGCATCCATTCCCAGTTCTGAATTAGAAAATAAGCTGGTTTATTTCAGGGTTTCCAAAAGGCATTTCAGCCAGTGACTCCAATTAATTAAGACTAATTAAGAGCCGTCTTGTTCTGCTCGTGGCTTGGGCGGGCTTGTGTCGTCGAGGCGACTGCAGGAGATCCGCATGTCCGCCACTACGTAGACGACAGACGCGTAGACGGCGAACTGTCGATCGAGCTGACTGGACTGGACGGAAGTCATCGTGTCCGCCTTCAAAAAAGAAGAGCAGAGAGGCTCAAAGACTGAGACCACAAACAAAATATTAAGAGTCAGAAGGGAGTCACACCTGGGCGTGCGTGAACCAGCGGTAGCGAGGCCCACCGGCCAGTCCGGCCGTGGGTACTTGCTTCGCCTTGAAGTTGTCGAGGTCACTTCGCCAGTCCTGGCGGTAGCTCAGCGTCACGCTCGGAATGTGGCGGCGAACCAAGTCCAGGATTTCGTTGAGCAGACAGCCAAACTCCAGCGTTCCGTGATAGAGGACCCCGGTCAGTTCCAGGCCCACGTCGGCCTCGAACACGGCCTGGTAGTCGGACATGTCCTGGGCGTGCGTCGCGGCGTAGGCCTTTGAGCCCAGCAGCCCAAGCTCCTCGCCCGTCATGAACAAAGAGCGGATGGTTCGTCGAGGTCGGAGGCCCAGCTCGTTGAACAGACGGACCATGAGCATGCCCAGAAAGAGACCGAACCCGTCGTCCTGTGCCCCTTGACCCACGTCCCACGAGTCGAGATGTGAAGCCACTCCGACGAGCTTCCTCCGCAGCTTCTTGGAGCGACCCGGGTAGTCGCCCAGCAGATTCCGGGACGTGACGTTGAGAACGTGTGGCTCGTTCAAGCAGAGCTTGAGCAGAAGCCGCTTCCCTGCAAGGAAGAACAGATGTGCCGACAGACAGGACTGAAGATGAGTGAGAAGCGTGCTCAGCAAAGACTTGGCTTGGTTGGTTGGACGTACCGAGCTTGGAGACTCTGTCGAAGAGCGTCATGTCTTCTTGCGTGATGGCTGCGATGGGGATTCCGAGAATGGGTCTGCTCATCTTGTTCAAGCGGAGCCTGAAGCGATGCAACGTACTCAGCCCGAACCCGCTGCCTTTCAGCACGGCCTTCGCTCCCGCCGCCGCCAGCTTCTCCACGTCACACTCCCCGAAATTGGCCACGATTCTGCCCAAAAACTGTTCTCAGAGTCAAGGACCAACACTTCAACACTTGATGTTTATGCATTGCTAACGACCAAGGCTCATTGGATGTGGCTGACCTTGTTGGGACTGGCGGCGAGGTCGCTGTTTCCGTAGCAGAGCACCACTTCCGCCCTCAGGACCAACGGACTGGTCGAAGCCGAGAACTGGAGCGCCATGACGTCAATCGTCTTCTGCCAAGGCTCCAGCAGCTCCGCCCACTCCGGACCCCTGTCAGAACAACGGCGGAGTGAGCCAGCGAGGTACGTCGAACGCCTCGAGCTCACTAAATTTGCAAGGCCTAAGTAGTCTTTGTGAGTACCCACCTGAGCCAGTTTGGGAGAGTGACGCTCTCGGTGTGGACGAGTCTGTAGCCAGGAATGGCTTCCATCGAATCCCTCAAATAGTCGATCGACTGCTCCAGAGCCTCAGAGCCGCTCATGCGGGCTCCGAACCTGTCGACCCACTTGCTCAGCTCCTCGTAGGCCAAGCCCTGGTAGGAGCCGGTGGTGATGGTGCTGAGGAGCTGCTGGACTTGCGGCTCGTACGCGCGGATCATGGTCTTTTCCGCCGAGGACAGGACCTGGCTGCAGTTGGCTCCGCTCAGCGGAACCTCGTCACTCAGCGCTCCTGGCCAGCATCCGCAGCAGCTCAGCCCGGCCAGAAGCAGGAACCAAGCTCTGGGCCGGAGTGTTGCTGAGGAAGAAGGCCTGGCAGCTGCTCTGCGGAAAGACATGCTCCTCGACAGACAGTGCGGACTTGAAGCGGTAACTCGACTCCGCCCGCACCAGACTCAGCCCAAGCTCGAACTGAGCGCGGATGATGTGGAAGGACAGGCCGTTGGTTCATGGGAGGTCAGAGGCGCTGAGAGGGACGTGCGGAGCTGATCCTTGGCTTCCATTGACGAGTTCCATGACAAGGCATGAGTCCTTGTCAGGAGCCCACTCTTGACAGCAGAATTCTTACGTTGTTTCCTCTTTGTCTGTCAATCAAGCTCGGCTGAGGCAGGACGTGCTCTCGCCTTAATTTGCAATAATAGAAGCGGACTCGAGAAGAGTCTCCTCCTCAATGTATTTATACACTGATATGAGTTTTGAAACGTTAATAAAGAAGCAAATCAAAGCAAATCAAATCTCAGTCTCAAGCCTACACGCCAGCTTTCCAGGACTGAGACTGAGCTTAGCCAGAGCCTACGCGGTGGTTGCTAGCAGGGCTTCTATGTCCGTCCTAGTGGCGGAAAGGCGCTGCTCGGGCGGGCAGTGTGCCCTTTGGTTCGGACAAGCAGCAGTCAGTCTACTTCTTGGCGAGTCGTGCTCATGCAGTCGCAGTCAAGTCAGAGGCCTTTTCGTTGACTGCTTGCCGAGCGAGCGGAGAGCAGAGCAAGAGGAGCGACCAGAGACTCCTGTCCACGGCAAGAACCCCCACACACACGGCCAGGATTCCTTCGACGAAGCCAAGAACTCAGAGGAACACAAGTCTTAACTCCATGTGTGCTTCAGCTCAGAGTCCGGATTTGAGAAGAAGAGCTTCACTGCTGGGACTATACTGATCTTGAGCAGTAGTCAGTCCCGGAACAGTCCCACTTCAACAGCAGAATGGAAACTGGCGTTTTGCGAAAAGTTGTTCGAGAACAGGACGACGAGGCCGAGCGGCTCCAGACTGGCACTCGAATCCACTACTGTTGTTGCCTTCAATGCTGCTCCGTCCATGAAGCCCCCGCCGGCCCTCCGCGTGCGTCCAGGAAAGGCGCTGCTGCCGTGAATCAGTTCCGAGGAGAGGCTTGGCTCGACTTCCGGTTCGAAGGACCGGAGTTCTGAGGAGAGCAGACGTTGACAAGAAGCCACGGCTGGACAGAGAGTGCGCCTTTATCAGATCTCCCCGTCCGCCGTCGAGCGCTGCGGAAGGAGGAGGCCATTGAAGGAGTTGGTTCTGAGCTAGTGCTGGAGTGCTGGCGAACAGTTCTTGGCTGGGCAGGACTTGGGCTCTGCTGGTCCTGAGCCTGTTCCATGTTCCTTCCTCCTGCTCCCCGCGGACCTCTAAACAGTGGACTCTCCGTCTGCGTACCGGCTGCTGGCTCTCGGGTCACCGGGAGCAGACAGAGCAAGTCAAGGCCCGAGAACGCAGCCAGCTACACTCTTCTCTTCTACCACCTACTCCTCTAGTCAGGGTCAGGAGCCTACTGACTGACTGCCTGAGTGCTCCAGTCCAGAATGTCAGAAGTTCGTCCCAGAGTCCAGCGATAGTCGGCGCGACTGACTGTCTGGTCCTCTCACGTCGCGCCTGAGCCACTGACTCTCCTTGACTCGCACTGTGCTGACTGCAGAAGGCAATAAATCGAGCGAACTACAGAAAGGCGTCTGTCTCTGTGCCCAAGTGAGCTTTTTTGTTTATTGGCCTGTTCAGGTGGCGAGAAAGCCGCCGTCGACCGGGAGCGTGACTCCGTTGATCATGTCCGACTTCTCGCTCAGCAGGAACAAAACTGGATGCACGACGTCACTCACCTCTGAAAACAGAAGACATTTTGAGCTCAGACTAACGTCGCTCTGAGGAAGCGTACCCATTCGGAACGCCGAACTCGAGCCAGAACGAAGCTGGGACTGACCTGCAAACTTGCCCATCGGAATTTTGTCCAGCATGGACGCGGCCTTCAGAGGATCCGACCAGCCCTTCCGCCCCATTTCCGTCAACACGACCGTCGGATTCACGCAGTTGACTCTATAGATAGTAGAACAGAATTATTATGTCAATCTGTAGCGGTTCAATATGAAACAGAGCAGTATGTCTGGAGGCGTACCTGATGTTGAAGGGTCCGAGTTCGAGAGCCATGCACTTGGACACCATGTCCAGAGCTCCCTTCGTTCCGCAGTAGACGGTGTGGTCCTTGAGAGCCGCTTGAGAAGCCTGCGAAAGTCAGAGTCAGAGGTCAGATATTCCTAGCAGCTAGTAGAAGTTCATGGAGCAGAAGGTCTCGTAGTGCTCTGCTGACCTGTGAGGAGAGGTTGACGATGCTGCCTGGCTTGCCTGAGGCCTTCATGCTCTCCGCAACGACCTGACTCACATTGATCGTAGCTTTGACGTTCACGGCGAAGGACCTGCAACGAGTTCATCCGCTCAGTGTCAACAAGCTATAACTTACTGACTAACTGACTAGGTAATCAACCCCTGCACAAGTTATGCAAGCTCTCCGCTCAACGCCGCCATTCGGAGTCTTTTGCAGACAGAGAAGGACGTGTCGAGAAGAAGGCAGCAGGCGGCTGTGGTCGAAGCGAGCTTATTGAAAGAGTGTTTGATTGAAGCAGACAATAGGACTCGGAAGGCCTGTCCATGCATCGGCTTTACTTGTCAATGTCCTGCGGTGTAATGTCCGCGAAGGAGGCGAGCTGGGCCACAGCTGCATTGTTGACCAGTCCGTCGATGGGAAGGACTTGCTGGACGGCCTGTCTCGTGGCGGTCCAGTCGCTCAGGTCCACGCAGACGGGCACAATGTCCGGAAACTCCTGCGTCAGGCTCTCGAGGTGACTCGGCGTTTGGGACAAGGCGAAGACGGTGGCCTTCGTCCGGGACGCCAGAACGCGGCACAACTCCCGCCCGATCCCTGTGAACAGAAGAAGAAGCATGAGGACATGTAGAGCTTTCCTGTAGAGCAGTCGAGAGCTCTCATCAGTCATTTCCTCTTCATCGTCACTCTTATGCATGAGAAATACTACTAGATTTGGAGCAGGAGACATGGACGCCGCGTGCGTGTTCCGATAGGAGTACGGACGGATATGTTACATATCAAGCTGCGTGGACGGGCAAAAGTCCGGAGGAGGTGGCATGAATAGTTTGAAGGAATCTAGCTAGATACGCTACGCCGCCGCCGAGACTCTGTTTCATCTTCAGTTTTTACTACATAGAAGAGCTGAAAGCTGAAGAGCTAATAATAAAGCTTCGACACCTGTCAATTTCAATCTCTCATGAACATGAACATGAGTGACGACGCTTCCAAGAAGCTCGCTTAGGAGGACCAAGGAGTTCTCAATGACCCATGTTGACATGAGCTGGGGGATATATCTAACAATTAGTTTCCGCTGGACGCTGGACATTCTGTTAGCTCCAATAATGGGCTCGACTCGAGATTAGAACATTATGCATGATGGACGGCAGAAGCAGCGACGACGGACAGTCTGTGCAGTAGTTAGCTAGCACGGCGGCGACTCAGCGCCAAAGTACGAACTCCCCTCAAGTCTCTTCTACATACATACATAGAATATACACTTCTACCTAATTACTTGACTGTAGATACTACTGTGTATCTAACTGCTAACTGCTGACTGACAACTTTACTTAGCAGCTTGTCTGTCGTGTCTTCGTGCAACTCAACAGTTCAACAGTTGACAATAATAGAGTAGCTCACGATAACTAAGCTCGTGTCGGGCAGTCAAGCACACCACCATGTCACCGCTGCTGCTGCTCCAGAGAAACGGACTTTACTTCAATTGAGCCAGACACCAGAGAGAGAACTCCTTCCAGCCAAAAACTTAGAACAATAGCTCCGACCGAGGTAAGAACGAACAGACAGACACCAAATGCTTCTGCTCTTCCTAGGACTAATGACTATAATTAATTAGTCACTTAAGTACTAACTTATTACTGACTAGCTATTGGCACAGCAGTAGTGACCTTTGGAAGGAGGAGAGGTTTTAATTACTTTCTCAGTTCCAAAGCTCTAGGCTGCCCGGTGGTCTGACTACAGGCCTCAGCAGCAGCAGCGTGTCAGCCTGTCTCTCTGTCTCTCTGTATGATGTATGAGCTGACCTACCTTGTCCAGCCCCAGTGACCAAGATCCGACGATTCTCAAACTGAAGGTCCATTCTTTAGTCCTTGCTTAGGAAGCCAACTGCGACCGAGACGCAAGATGCTCGAGTGAGCAGACGTGCTCGCACAGCAGTGCAACTTATGAGTAGACGTCTGAGCTTGGGGGCGAGGCCTTCTTGCTGCTTACAGCCTGAGCCTACTATGACTGGGCTGCTGCTTGACTGACGCTGATCTTGAGTGAGACTCAAGCCAGGAAGACCTCTTGCTCAACTTGGACTTCTTGACACTCAGGCAGCTCCTCTTCTGCTCTCTCCAGTCAGTCAGTCTAATGAATGAAGCAATACCTAACTTTCCTTCGACTCCTCCTGCCTGGCAAATCCTCCATCTGCCTGCTCTGACATCTGAGAAGGAGACTCTTGAGCCTCCTCCCGACGTCAAGGTCGTTCCTCGAGATCTGGAGCTGGGAAACTGGATCTCCAGCAGCAGTCTCACTCCAACTCCATGTATGGAACAGCCACTAATCCGCTCAGCAAGAGTTAACTAACCCGCATTCAAGTTCTGCTGCCCTGATTTCCATCCAGTGAACTTGAGCAGAGAGCTGGGCTGGACTTTCAGTTTGACAGACAGGCGAAATTCATTTGTAATGGCTAGACTGTGCGTTGCTAGCTGAGTCAAGTGAGCAGAGAGGAGAGTCTTAGTTCGTATTTTGTCATTCGCTTTCGTTCTTGGTAAAACGGCGACTGTTTCTCATGTCGAGTCTTTGTACAAGCCGTGACTTTGGTCTTGTTCTTTGCAGAATGTTTCCGTTTCCGTATGCGTTCTGGGCCCCGATTCTGCTTCCGGTCATTGCGTCCGGCCAGCACCGGAAGCTCTTTCCCTATGACCTCCAAGGACCTCTCAAGTAAGTAAGCACCTCTGCTCTCCAGTCTTCTCTCGCCGTCTTCCAAGTATTTAACAGGCTCGGATCATAACCTTTGTTTTGTTGAGACAGACAGACGCTGATGACACTGTTTCGTCTGGCCTGGTCCTCCAAAGTCCAGCTCCCACTCCTCATCACCGTCATTTTCATGACATTCGTAAGTGTACGACCATCAAATACCATTGACTATTGACTACCTAGTTAGTTAGTATTCCAGCGAGTGCTCAAGAGTAGAGGGTAGAGACTCGAGCTAATCTATAGTCTGACAACTGTGCCGGTGCGCTGTGCATTTTGCATTGTAGGAACTGGACACGGGACCGGCCAATGATCAAGGCATAGAAAAATCTTTGCTGTCTTTCAATTTTGCAAATCAAATTCTTATTTTCAGCTTTTAACCGACCATAATCTCAAGTCAAGATCAGTAGTTTTCACTGCTTGTTAAGCATCGTTTTATTTTATACTTTTATGTTGGAAATTTGGTCAGAAATAAAGCCATAATGTAATGTAACGCCAGTTGTGTCGACGGAACTATTGCGCATACCTCTAAGCTTAAGGAAATTTACCTTTTATAGTACTTTTGTCCACTTGTTTGTTATTCATAATTAGTTTTTAAGTGGAAGCCTGAATAAAGGTGTACTTATATATAAGCCATGCAATAAACTAAATCGTCCAATAATGGGAGTAATGATGGCGTTTTGCAGGACATCCAGCTCCAAGTCGAGATCAACATTATTTGGGAGGCGAATCGGAGAGAGGCCGAGCCGGAGCCGATGCCCGACTTGGAGGAACAGAGACTCCGCCGCCATCTCATCCGCCAACTCCACGCAGCCCAGCAGGCACAGAACGCGGCTCCGCTCGCGCGACAGGAGGAGTCCGACGACGACGACGACCTGAGCACTGAAGACGGAACGTCCAGTGACGACGACAGCGACAGCGACACGTCCGCCCTGTCCTCCTTGCCTTCCGACCCAGACACGCGCTCCTCCGGCTTCCAGAGCCACAAGAAAGATGACGGGGAAAACGGAGACTCGGCCTGGCCAAGCGGAGACTCGGCCCGTTCAAGTCTGAGGTTCCAAGGCAGCGGAGACAGAGGGACAAGGGCTGGCGGAAACGAGCCTCGAACGTCCACTGGCTCTGAGCAGAAGCATGGGCGCCAGCACTCGACGCAGTTGGCGAAGGACGCCTCGAGCAAAAGTCTGAGCAGGAAGAGGAGCGCCTTTCAGTTCGTGCCTCTCTGGAACGCGCTGAGGAGAGTGCTCGAGTTCCAGAAAGAAGTCAGCTCCACGTCGCCAACTCGGAGTGTGGCCAAAGGGCTCCTTGCTCAGACCAGCTCCAGGCAGAGCATCCACCTCCCGCCGCGGTAACTCCGGCGTTTTGCAACGCACTTACCCACTGACCCTACTCAGGAAGCTCTGGTCCCTTGAGCCTGGGTAGGGGCTTTGTTTGAGCCTTGGACTGAACGGGCAAGGATGCTGAGTTCGTGTCCTTGCAGGAGCTAGCTAGCTGCTCTCAAGGCCCTGCCCCTCCTGAGCTTCCACTGTCCAACTCGTCACTTGACATGAACATACTCTAATCTCACTAGCTTTTCTCTGTTTCATTGATGATGCTGATGACTCGTGAAGTGAAGCCAGTGAATAAATGCGCTGATCTGTTTTGAGCTAATGTTACCTAGCTAGTACTTTATTTAGTAGTTTCCTTGTACAGAAGCATTTCTCTTGTTTCTTTGTCAGCATTGAGAAGATGGGTTTCTCGGCGCTATTCGTCTCATGTCCAGTGTCCACCAGCTCATCACTGAGCAAGATCAAGCCGACCCGCTTCAGCTCCGACTCCGCTCAAGGACCTCTCAACGCCCGCTACGCAAGAAGCACTTCCTCTGACTGAGCTGGACTAGGGCTGGGACTGGAACAGAACGCGCGAGGGCAGACAGAGCAGAAGAGGCTCGTTGAAAGACAAGTCCAGGTCTCTCTCTTGGCTCCAGTTCAGTTAGTTAACTCTACTTTGGCTCGTGGCCTCAGTGCGGTCGAGCTGCTGCTCAGTCAGCCTCGCGTCCCTCTTCCGCCGCTGCTGGAAGTACAGAACTTTCTTCTTTCTGCTCAAGTCCAAAACTCTCCTGAATTTGCCGCGAAGGCAGAGAGCGGCCTCAGCCTCTGTCGGCGCCGTTGCTTCTAGTTGACGCTTAGCTGCTGAGCCTCCAGCGGTCCACTGAATCATGCAGCTACGGATTCCGCGTCCATTGAGCAGCGGTGCTCACGGGCTGCGCTCATTAGTTTTGGCGAAATGCTAGCCTAACTTAAGCTGAGATGATATACCAGAGCGTAAACTAACGTAAGCTAACTAAATTGCTCAGTAACGACTTGTCAAACGGAATTGAGCACGGTGCTCACTTGAGGCCGGACCAGAGCTGAGCCGAGACTTGGAGCAGAACTCAAGGTCTAGCCCTTGGAGCCTTGAGCTTACAATGAGGGGAACGTGCTGAGCTGAACGGATGGAAGAGCTAACAACGCGACAGAACAGAGCCTGCAGGCAGCTGAGCAATCGGCAGTCGTGACGGACAGACGCTAGAACAACAGCTCCAACTCAAAGAGACAAGTCTGACTAGACACAAAAGTCCAAGTTTCCACTTTGAAGAGAAGGAACTCGGCTCGTCGGACGAGAGTGAGTCCGTTGAAGAGAGTAAGCGCGCTGAGCAGACTGTGGTCTAGACCTCGGATCGGACTTAACAAAGGACGCGGCTGTAGTGGGCGCTGTGACTCGAGTGTATATAGTTGCTTCTAGGTCGACGCATGCTCGAGAAATGAGGCTGAGCGAGGTAGCGTACAATTAGTAGTAGTATTTAATTCATGTTCTTTCCTTGTTCCAAATAATAATCTGTGGGCGGGGGTCGAGGGGGCTGGGACACAGGTCTTGGGCGGGGCTGGAGTCGGGCGAAGCTTCAACTCAGGTCCCTGTCCTCTAAGTACCGGTACTCAAAGACGAAGCCGTCCTTCTTCCGCTGACCCCACTTCTCAATGTCGAAGTAAATGTACGTGCCCTGGAAGAACAAGAGCATGAAGCGTTAGACTAGGAGGGCAGACTGGCAGCAGAAAGGGGCCGTCTCGCCCGCCACGTACCTGCTCATACTCTTCGTTGATAACTTTGGGTTCTTCGTGTCTCTGGAACCACATCATGTACTTGGTGTGGAAGCGCCAGCTCTGCTTCTTCAGAACCTTGGCCGCCAAGTACTGGGCCTTCGTCCCTTCCAAATAGTAAAAGATGAAAAATAGCGTTTCTATCGAGAGGCGGCCGAAGAAGTCGAGCGAGTCCGAGTTCAGCAACGGAGCCTGCAAAGCCAAAGAAAGAGTCCATTACTGATAGTCTGATTCCATGACTGAAATGAGGAGAGTACTACTACTGGAGCCAATAAGTCTGAGCTTCGTCTGACCTGAGGGTAGTAGCCCGGCGTGGGAATCGGATTTCTGGGCAGAAACTGTCTCATTCGCTCCGAGTCCGCAGGAACTGGCATGTGAAAGTGGGCCGACTCGAGCATTTGGAACTGCGTCTGGTGCTCTCGCCCGAGCGGAACCGGGCCGAGCGGAGCGACTCCCAGCAAAGGAGGGATGTGCGCTTCCGTCGTCGTTCTCTGCACTTCCAGCGAACCTGCTCAAGAGTCAGTCTCAATTAAAAGACAAGTCCAGAGAAGCTTCCGCTCCACTCAAGATGAGGACTGGGACTGTGAGAGGGACTTACTTGGGTCGGAGACGTGGATGCCGGCCCTGTCCATTGCCTCTTGAGCCATGCTTTTCAGCGAGGCCATGGCTTCGATCCTATCACTGTCACTGCTCGTGCTGAGATACCTGTCCAGCAGCATTTGCTCCGGGGCCATGCGCATCAAGTCCAGGGCCGTCGTCGGAGATGTCACTTCTCGACTCTGCACAGCAAAACGGACTCCCATTAGCACTCACTCGAAAAACCTCAAGCAAGTCGAGATTTCTGGAGGACTTACACTTCCGGCTTGACCTTTGGACTGCTGCGAGTGGGCTGGTGGGCTGGTCTGATGATGTTGCTGAGATGAGAGTGAGCTGGAATTAGAGGACAGCGTCAGGGCTGAGAGGGAGGGCTGAAGGGAGCTGGCCGAGAGCGGTCCGTTCGTAGCTTCACTCGGCCCGTGCAGGCTCACATGATTCGTGGATGCTCCCAGGTTGGCCAGGGCCGTCATTGACATGGCTGCGAGGGAGAGCGGAGCAGTCTGGGACGCAGGATGCTCGTCGTCCGCTCTGCCGTTCTCGAGGGAGTCCTCCTTGCCGGAATGCAGGCCCACTGCGTGGTAGACGTGAGGCTCGGACTTGGAGTCCTCAGGCGTGGGCGACGAGGACTCGAGCTCTTCTGCACCGAAGCTGCTCCGCAAGCCGTTGGACGTGATGACGGTCGACGGGGCTGGGCTGCTGGGTAGGGCTGACGGGGTCACGGTGCTCGCGGTGCTCGACGGAAAGTCGAACGACTCTGAGGCGTTGTTGAGGAGCGAGTGACTCAGGCCTCCGTTCGCACTAGCCGAGGGCAGGGCGCTCGTCGACTCGGACATGCTTGCATTCGACTCAGTCTCAGTCTGCTCACTGGCCTCCAAGGGAGCTGAAAGTCAGAGAAAACAAGAGCATGCATGAGAGAACTGCAAGTCCTAAGAACCAAGACGTCTCCCTCTCCCCGTCTCAAGAACAGGTGACAGGTGACTAGTAAGTGCCTGCTAGGAATGGAAGGGTCAACTCACGCAAGGACTTGATGTTGTTGAGAGCATTGTGGTAGTTGTGAGTCTGAGTGGGTGAGGAGGAGAGGGACGAGAAGGATGAGACGTGGTTGCTCAGCAGTCCCGACGACGGAGAGGAGTTGTTGGGCGTTCCGGCCTGGATCGGCGGCGTGGACACAGCAGCCTTGGTCCCGCTCGGCGGCGGGCTGCTCCTGTGGTTGGGCTTCATGGGGAGCGGCCTGAGGACGTTGTTGGCGGAGTCGTCGGAGGACTTGCGGCGCTTGTCGGGGTCGCTGCTGCTATCACTGGAATGGACAGGAGAGACGGGGGACGTGTTGCCGGAGGTGGTGGGCGTGCCGCCCGTGAACTCGGCGTCCCCGCCGGCCCCGATGCTGTTGCCCAGGGCCTGCTGCTCCTCGAGCCCGTCAATGTCGTCGTACATGAACTCGTTTTCCTCAAACTCGGGCTCCTGTGAGGACTCCAAGTAGTACTCCATGTCGTCCTTGATCTTCCGCACTTGGTTCAGGAAGTTCCGGAGCTGGGAAAAAGAAAAAGAAGAGAGGCTGCAGGACGGCTGCTCGACTCAGGTCAGGTCAATTAATGCTTAAGAAGGAACTGAGCGAGAGGGAGCTTACTTCTACGCCTGGCAAATCGTCACTTACAGACATCGAACTCACGGCATTCGGGTCCGCAGCTAGATTGTCAAGCATTCTCATGAGCGTCTCGAGCTTGCCCATGTGGAACTTGTGCTTTTCCAAAAAGACCTTCAGCTCGTCGAGACGGTCTTGCTTCTCCTTGTCCAGGCGCTTCTTCTTGGCGGCCATGATGAGCTCAATCTCGGACTCGAACTGGTCCATTTGGACTTGGACGCTGTCGATGGAGGCCGCGAGCCAGGTCGTCAGCTCGTCTCGCTCTCTCGTCATCGGATCCAGCTTCTGAGCAGCACCGAGACCTTCTTTCGAGTAAGCCTTCGTCTTCGTCTCTCGCTCAACGACCTTGAAGCGCTCCATTTGCTGTAACGAACCAAGGAACGAACCAACATCAGAGTCAAACCTGACCTGTAGAAGAACAGAACTAGACTCTCAGAAGTTGTCGCTCACGGTTTCAATGAGCTTCCGGGTGTCGACGAGCGTGCTCTTGTCCTTGATTTCTCCGGAGGCAATCCATGACTTGATCTGGTCCCGGAGTCGCTGGAGCTTCTTGATTTCCTTCTTGAGGTCCGTTTCGTACTTTTCCTTCTGATTCGTGTTCGTGGCATTGTGGACCTTTTGCCAGATGTCTTCGAACGTCTCGACGCCCTCGCTGACCTTCTTCAAACAGCGATCAATTTCCCCTGAAAGACCATGCAAGCCCTTGTGTTTCAAGCCATTGACGTAGGCGTCAAACTCCTTTCTCCTCGTCTGGAACGCCGCCTCTCTCTCTTCCAACGTCGCGAACGGGACGCGTCGTCCCAACGTCGGGTCGAAGTACATTCAGATGACGACGTCTAGCCAAGCCCAAACCAGTTAGAACTTCAAAACAGCAACGCTGACCCCTGACTGACTTTCACTAATAATATGCTCCAACTACTTCTTCGGACTTTAGAAACCTGGACTCGACGGGCTTTACGGGACAGACTGGAGGATGAGTTAACAGTAACTAATAAGATGTAAGAGTGCTAGATTAGCCAGGAGTCCAGGGCTGTCTGTCTACTTTTTCGAGCCCAGGGAAAGGCGAATAGTACTCTAGTGTCTAGTGGGGAGCTACTGATGATGGGGATGGGGATGGTCACCTGGTCATGGGAAACGTATATGTCCCTTGCAATACAGCTGACAGCTATACTTGTCGAAACGCTGGCCAACCCGAAACATGCAACATGTGACACGTGATGGCCGTCTCTCACGCTCAACGCTGATGTGAAATGAAATTAGACGAAACTCCTAAATTAGCCTGTTTCAAATAGTACGAGTATCTATATTTATCTTTATAGACTGACATTATATGCACCTATTTACATTACATCTTACGCCTTATTACGAATTTCTCAATGGCAAATGGCAGTGAAATGATAGTCAATCAATTATGTTGTGCGCAGACTTACGAATACGACGTTCGTTGGATTCCTGGCGTTCAAGGCTACTCGTGACCGAAGAGTCTTTCGAACTACGAACTCAGCTCTCTCATTAACTGGAGCAGAATCATAGTTAATAAGTCCCAGTAGTAGTCACGTTCTAATAAAATCTCAAGAGTCTCCTTCCCAGCCAGCCTGCTTAGATATTGCTCGTGTCTGCTGCTGTGTGCTGCTTGCCTTGAGCTCTCTTCTCGTGTCTTGTCAAAATAAAGCTGGCGCGCGCCAGACACGTGACAGGAGCGGAAATAGAACGACCTGCGATCTGCTGCCCAATCATGCCCAAGCCAACCAGCACGCTGCTTGACGAATACAGGAGCTTAAGTGGACTTTACCCAGGTAGGCCCTTTGATGTGGCAAGTGCTTTGAGGCCAGGCCTAGACCTTAGAGGGATGCGCCGAGTTAAAGAGCTTCGGCGGCGGCGTTTGGAGCTTTCGCTATCGGCGGCGGCGGCGCGCCGATATTTCGCCGATGCCTTCGGCGGCGGCGCAAAATCGGCGTAACGCGTACTAAATTTGCTGGAGAT
>VNWX01000835.1:0-18127 GCA_009869905.1 Ceratophysella communis
ATCAACACATTTAATTTAAATTTCGCTTCAATCCTCGAAAAGTGTGTGTTCTTACCTTTTATTTGACATATCACTTGACTTTGAGTGTTAACTAATAAGGTCAGGAATGTTGTATCCGTAAGGCATGTTTAGCATGGGATTTTAACACTACCGAGATGTACCTTAAATACAAAAACATTAGAGTTATTTTCAAGATAATGTAGGACGGACAGTAGCAACACAAAGCATAGCCCCTTGTGACGAACGATACAGTTCTTAGCTTAGCCCAACAGGTCTTCTCCGAATAAAATTCTCGAATCACCCATCAAGTTTTTGAAAGTACATTTTATTGAGCATTTTGATAGTGTTAGAGCTACGTAATTGATTAAATCTCTGCACACAAATAGCAAAATATAAATCTGAAAAATACAAAAAAATACTTTCGCTTGGCTTTGGCCAAGATACAAGCCTTAACTTATTACCGAACACTTGATTCATTTCATTTTTCAAAAAATATTATATGGTGCCGGATAGCTTGAGAGTACATTGAGCATTTAGAAAAGTAACAGAAGGAAGACACAAAGTGTGTAATACAATTAATTAGACAACTTGATACAAGAATGATTTGGATGTGAACTGCGAACATTGTGTACAAAATCTTAAGGAGCCAGCAGATTTACCTATCGCAGAAAACTTGCGGTTTGCATTACGGCAATTCGGAACTAGCAGCTTCCAAAAGACCTTTGAAGCTCACTTCAGCAAATGACGCGATGGACTTCTTCATGCGTAGAGCAGAACAACGGACGCTCGGATTGTAGTGCCACGATTCCCTCATTAGCTGAGTACAATAGGATAAGACCTAAAACATTTCAAGGAAATTATTGACGCGGTTCGTTTTTAAGCTAAGGGGTTACAAAACTGAGTTTAAACGCTGCAGCAAAATTAAATGAATCGAGCCTTAATTAGCTGCGCTAGCCTGGTCAATTTAAGGTAATTCGTAATACAGCATCAAACGCACTTATATGCACGAGTTACTTACAGGATATAAATCCCAGCCATGCATAAGGACAGGTCTACTTTGTTCTTCCCATACGATTTTCTTCATTTCCTCATAAGTCGGATCCGAGGGAATCAATTCATAATATGGAGGCTGGTAAGCATCCGTGACAAGTGTTGTTTCGGTTCGACGACACATTTCCCAAATAACGAGAGCTAGAGCGTAGACGTCTGCTCGTTTGTAAGAGTCGAAGGATTTCATACTGACGCTAAACAGGACGAAAGCAGGGTTTGCAATTAGATTGAATACAAAAAAACCCAGTAATTTCAAAGAGGATGAATCTCACGTGTTGCCTAGGATTTCCGGTGCCATGTACCGAATCGTACCAGCCTTACGGCTGCCACGCATGTCCAACTCGCCAGTATCCCGTCGATACGTAATAGCCAAACCAAAATCTGCGATCACACATTCCCCAGATGAACTGACTAGAATATTCCTGGATTTAATGTCACGATGAGCGATTCCGGCTCGTGTCTGTAATTCAAATTGAAACGTCAATGCCAAAGCAAAACTCATTATCAGTAATATTGGTATTGTATTATGATTATGACCGGAATGCTTAATACCCCAGCTCCAGTTACGACCATTTCGGAATGCAAGAATGCTAATCCATTAGCTGCAGAGTACATAAACTTCAGAAGTTGTTCCTGAGTAATAGTTTTCTCATTTAGGTAATCGTAGAGACTTCCACCGGCGTGGTAATGTGTGACAAGCCATAGTTCTGTGTTTGATTCACGAGAAATCACATCCGAGCCATAATATCCAAGTACATTCTTATGTCTAAGCAGTACTGTGCTGTAGATTTGTGTCTCCCGATTCCAAGAAGCGTGGTCCAGAGGCGAAATTATTTTTACAGCAACATTCTCACAATTCCAGACTCCACGCCAGACTTGCCCGAACCGTCCTCTTCCAACCATGGTGCGGAGTTGAATACTTTGACCAAGCGTTCGCTGAGCAAGTTGAGGCAGGCCTGCCCCACTACCGGATGTAACTGTAGCTGAATCTTGGTCATCATTATACTCACTCGGTTTCAATGCATCCAATGGATTGTGTTCAATAGCATTGTTCAGTGGTGGAGACTCCTGCTTTTCAGTTTCACCTGCAACAGGAACTGGATTTTGTTGTTTCCAAGCTTTACGTCGTTTAAGCGAAAATCCCACGATGATGGCTACGAAAACCGCGAACACGATGAGCACCGCTACGATTATCCAGATTATAAACGCTGGAAATCCTTCTTCCTCATTTTCATTTGAGTACACTGTTGGACCTGGACCTGCAGCTACTAAAATAGTAGTTTCATAAATAAACCGATAATGCACTTCTCAAGTTTGTAAGCAGTTTGACGTTTACCTGAAGATGAGGGCGGCAATGTTGGAAATGACCCATTGTTACAGAAATCTGGCTCAGAGCAGCAATGTGTCAAAACAATACCACGTTGAACACGATCGGGGTTTCCTGATTTGAAGAGAGTTGCACTGCCACTCGCGGTTCGATTCAGCGGGCTTGACTGGCATAATACATGAACTCTATTTTGTTTTTCGATGCAACCACGACTCACTCGAATTGTTCCAAGACTGTCCCTGGTTCGAGATTTCCAACACTGAAATTTTCCATTTTGGTTTGATAAAGTTAGGTAACTCAAATTGATTCAATGTCCAATGCTGATACCTGAAATCTAAATCAAGGTCATACCTGAACAGCATTTTGACAAATATATTCAGATTCACAATTAGGAGGTTCACAAGCCAAACAACTGAGCACTGGATGGTCCAATTCTTCGCTCTCAGCCGAATCTTTTCCGTCTAATAAGTCCTTTCCGTAGGTCAATAAGCCCCGCGACTTGCCAAAGTTATCGTTATAGTAATCATCGGAATATTTTGAATAATTTATCTCTGTAGAGTTTGAAATCTCGAAAAGGTTCAAGTAATTTTCCTCTGAAATGTAGTCATCTTCTTTTGTGTTTGAATAGGCTTCGTGGTTCAAACGACTATTCAGTCTGGAGCCGTGATGTTGACCCGGGATTTGGCTTAGGACTACAAATAATCGAAAATCGCAGATTCAATACTAACTAGGTATATACTGACGTACCGAAGTGCTGTTTTAGTTAGCGGTTATGCGTGTTGGGTTGCAAATTCATCTCACCTGTCTCTTTATTTACCCTTGTTCCCTCCAAGCTCCTACAAAAGCCTTCCGTAGTCGCCATTAGCAAAACGATCAGTAGAAAGATTTTCATTTTGAAAGCGGAATCTTTCTGATGGTTCGAATTCTTCGCTTGACAGTTTGTTCTTTCGAGCTCCAAGCAATACTTCGTTCCTAAATAAAGGCCAAACATAAAGTATGGTATAAAAAAGACTTACCAAAGGTACAATAGTATACTAAAAAAAACACAAAGTACTTGTGCTTTACACCTAAGAAGACAATTAAAACTTACCGAAAAACGGCAAACTGAAGCTGGATACACTGGATGTGCTGCTTGTTAAACTTATAGAGAGATCAGAACAAGCCCGAAACAAAGACCATTAATCGATTCAAGAAAGACGTTGACGACAAACGAAACCCGACGCTGAAAAATAAGAGATGCTTAAGATTAGAGGACAGAGGATTCGTTGGACATATGTTCGTAATCCTTACGAATTGTGAATTGCGAATAGTCGACTACGTAATTCTGCAAACCTAAATTACAAGATAACTTGGTTTCGGTTACGGGTTACGACATGGACATGGTAAAAGCACTTTTAAATGCTAACTAATCATATTGAAGTAAATTTGACCGGTCTTGCGACAAAACATAGCGGGCGGCATTTATTTTCGCTATCATCGGTTACGTTAGGTTATTTTAGGTTAGGTAAGGTTAGTTTAATCAATCAAAGCGAAAACCAGTGCCGCCTGCTGTTTTTTGCGCCGCTATGTTTTGCCGCCTGTTATGTTTTGTCGCTAAATCAATTTGACCGGCTTAGCAATATTCATAACAGACCTTTAACACACGTTGTTGCGTGGTGTGAACGTTACAGGTGGGAATACGATGGCTTGCTTCTAAATCACGTGTCACCTATACCCATGAGCCAGGTCAAGGTCAATTTACCAGCGGAGCGAACTGACCCTGAGTTCACGTTTCTAGGCACACGGATCTGCGCCTATGTACGACATGCCATATCACCAAACGCCAGCCTCTACTTCGAAGTTAGCGGGTTTCTCTAGCTTGAGTTCGAACTTTTCCTCGCTCACGGACAATTTCGCTCGGATTTATGCTTCCATCCGACATCCCATGCTGTTGGACTCTATGTTTTAATCCGGTATCCGTGAGCTTTTCTAAATTCCGATTCTCTAGGATTATCTAATAATGCCAAACTGGCTAGTAGTACGATTAATATACCTACCTCTGTTGTCTGTTGATAATTTATGGATTTTTAAGGCGTCCGGTACAGCCGTCATATAGCTTAGCAATAATGCTTTAGCAGCAACCATCACTTCGTATTTCGGTTTTTGTGAATTACCCAGTTTATTCAGTTACATAGACATTAAAGTATACCACTTCCTGGTACAATTTTCTATTGTAATTTTGCAATTATTAAATTTTAAATATTACGATTCTTGGTAAATATGCTGTTGAATTGTCGAATACCAATTATTAAATTTTAAAGATCACGAATCACGATTCTTGGTGAATATGCTGTCGAATACCTATTTATTATAAGGATTGCCTACTTATTTATTTTAAAGTAATTAAACAAAGGGCTAAATTTCATTCAAAGGCGTTTTGTTATCTTCCTTAACAAATTTAATTTATGAAAGTTTGTTTGCACCAAGCTAAGCTACCGAGATTTTGCTCATTGTTATAAAGTTTTAAGTCTGATTAAACAGTATAATAGGTATGTTTCCTTGCTTCCTTCTTCCTCGACAATTACAAGAAAAGAGTACAACTGTGAAAGATTTGTTTTATCGTCAATGTCAATGTAATTTTAATGAACTATAGAGTTAGTGTTTGAATTTCCTAACCCGAATTTTAAAAAATGATTAAGATTTTAAATACCAATAAGTTCTAGCGTCTAGGGATTTCTTGGAGAGAAATTATCATTAAGCCGACGTACTTTTATTCTGTAACGTCGAAATAAACATTTTTACATTTTGTATCGTCCAATTGGACCAATTTCGATGTTGGCATTCTAATCTAATATGCTGTAAAGCTCATCAATTTTTCATCCCTCTATTAAAATTTGGGAAGCCCTCCAGATAGAAAGTATAGATAGCTTTGTCTGCCGTCTGTCTGCCTTTCCGTTCTGCAGGCGCTGGGGCTGGAGCTGTACTATGGATCCAGCGAATCTTTCATACATTCATACTATACATCGCACCTGGGCTGGGGTATTCAATATTCAATCCTTCTCTTTCTCTTTAAATACACAAGGAAGCCCAAGGATAATTGAGGCCGGCCTTGCCCTTTTAAGCATTTCAATTTCAACCCAGAAGAAGATAGAGACTTGAGGCCATTTCCGTGTTCATTTTTGTTTGTGAAAAAGTCGGAGATACTCCTTTCGTTTTTCTTCTGCTTTCCCATACTTTCTCTGCTTCAGGTTATATACTGTACTCTGTAGATGCTATTCACGCATTAAGGCGCATTTCCATTTGTGAAAAAGTCGGAGATACTCCTTTCGTTTTTCTTCTGCTTTCCCATACTTTCTCTGCTTCAGGTTATATACTGTACTCTGTAGATGCTATTCACGCATTACTCGGCAATAATCCCAGGCACGTCCAATCCGAAAATATTACAAATGTGATAATCACTCCTTATTGTACAGAAACACAAGAAATATCGAGAAATATGTAATCATATCATTTTAAAGGATGCCCGTCAGGTTGTCATTTTAGTTATGAATTTATACAAAGGCTAAAGGCTAAACCCTAACGTAACGTAAGATAAATTATTTGAAACAATATTATTTTATTGCTAGGTTTTTCACAGTTTCATGGTCATACGTCACACATACATATCAGGATCCGGTACATATTATGGAGTCCAGAATCTTAATAATTTTTTTAAAATGTTGCTAAATGAATAAAAATTTCCTAGCTCAATCCGGCTGGGAGCTAAGCGGCGCTAATTTATATCAAAAATTGAAGAAATAATGTGTTTTGATTGCTTATTTTATTTTAAAATAAAAAAATATTTGCTGAGACTTCACATTTCCATCATAAATACCCGGGCATTTGACAACCCTAACCTAAAGAAGCCAAGTGTCCTATAAAGAGGAAGTCAGTGAACGAGGCATAGTGAGTTAGCAGTTTATTTCCCCAGTTACTCTTTTGAATCGATGGGATTTCCCGCTTAAGTAGTATGCATGTTGCATTATTGGTTAGTCAATGTCTGCTCTTCTGCCTGCAGAGATAACAGATTTTTTTTTGTAGTGCAAATAGGCTCAGGAAGGCGGATAGCAACATTATTGTCTACGTGTGTGTCGGAAAGCAGCGGATCTGGTTCTCGTTCCGTGTGGTGCTCCGTGAGGCCCAAGCCCCGTTCCTGCAGCTCAGCGAGGCTTACGACAGGTGAGGAGTGACGACAGAAAGTGGAGAGAACACTTTGCTCGCTCCTCTTCTTCTGGTACTCTTCCACGGAAGAACGGCATAAGGTAGTGGAGCTTGCGCCGACAACCTCGTCGGCCATTCATTCGAACCCTCTGTAGATCATAGTTACTCTCTTCCCATTGTCATAGTCATTGTAGTATCGGGAAAGGGTCACTTCTATTTCATTCCGCGTGTGGGCAAAGTGCAGGGGCCCTGCACTCTCATCTTCATACATTCGGCACCTCCCCGACACTTCGGAGCTGATCTCGGAGCCCTGCTGCCTGAAGTTTCAGTCAAGTTTTCTAATTCTCGCTCATTGTTCATCAATTAGAGTAAATTGACGTGGGAGAAGCGTGACGAATGAGAAATGAGTAGTGTAATGGACACCTACATGGAGGACGAGATGGAAGAAGATATCCCGTCAGCCCCTTTGCGGGAACTCTCGGCGGAATATGTCGAGGAACGGGAGAAGAGTTTACAGCTCTTCGAGGGATGGACAGAAAGTGACCAAGTGGACTTCATTGAAAACCTTCTTCTTCGAGTTTGTCACTATCAGCATGGGCAGATCAATGAATTCCTGACTCCAATGCTTCAACGAGACTTCATCACATTGTTACCCAGTAAGTTATAAACTAAAATTAAATTCTTCAGAATTCAGCCATCTTACTCAATATGGAATGTTCTACCGAGGTCAGGCGTCAGGTACCATTTTTGACAGGCAGATCGACCGCTTCAAATGCATAATGATTTTGACTTGAAAAATGTATGAAAGACTAAAATAAGCCCAAGCCCCTCCCGTCATTTGTCATTGACCATCGCCATTCTTCATTCGTTTGTCGTTATTTGCGGAATAAGCTAATTTTTTTCCGGAAAAGATAAGAATGAGAGACAACAAGTGACAAACAAAAACAAATATTTGAATAATTAACTTCAGTGTGGAATTTCAAGGATTTCTATCATGGTATAGATAACAAAAATTAATATTCCATGCCGTAAATTGTCTGATACTGATATTGATCATTGACTCCTAGACTCCTGTGATATTGATATCGATGTGAATGGAGACCTGTATCTTTACTCACTTTACATTAGAATAGAAACGGTGGCTATTCCATTTAATTAATTTTTTGACGGTTTGGAATTTTAAAAGTTAATACTCCAGTATTTGAGTACTTATTTGTGCTTCGGACAAAAGGCATGATAGGAGTAAAGTGCTCTGAGCCTGACGGTGTGCTCATTCCTCATCTTAGATGACTCATCCCAGATACAAATAAAATAATGAGTAAAATGCTAACACCGTTATAATTTATCTTATTTTTTCAACAGAACAAGGATTGGATCATATTGCTGAGACAATTCTTTCGTATTTGGATGCAAAGTCACTCTGTGCAGCTGAGTTGGTTTGCAAGGAATGGAATCGAGTTATTTCCGATGCTATGCTCTGGAAAAAACTTATTGAACGGAAAGTTCGTACTGACACTTTGTGGAAAGGACTTGCTGAACGTCGGGGATGGTAATAACATTGACTAATGACGTAGAAGTAATTCTCCACAATCACTGTACATGTTGATGTTGATTATATTATCTAACTGCTTGTGTAGGATCAAGCATTTGTTCAAACCCCGCTCTGGTCAGGCTCATCCAGAAAACAGTTTCTACCGCATTTTGTATCCTCGCATTATTCAAGATATTGAGGTAGGTACCTCTAATTTATTATTGAGTGCTTAGTAAATGGAACTAAAAAGACGAGCAGGAGTTAATGTGTCTGTTTGATAATGTTATTGTGCAGAGTATTGAGAACAACTGGTTGAAAGGAGAACCAAATCTTCAGTTGATTAACTGTCGATCTGAGAACTCCAAGGGAGTCTACTGTCTTCAGTATGACGATGGAAAGATCGTTTCCGGCTTGCGTGATAACACCATCAAAGTTTGGGATCGAGAAAGTCTTCAATGCAAGAAGGTAAATGGGACAAAAGTCAGTGTGCCTAGCCAAATTCTGATAGACAAGTACTTGATTAGGATTGGCAATTTCGTAATCCATATATTACTCTGTTCCAGGTGCTTACGGGTCACACAGGGTCTGTTCTGTGCCTCCAGTACGACGAGAACGTGATAATCAGTGGCTCAAGTGATTCCACTGTTCGAGTCTGGGATGTGAAGAGTGGAGAAATGGTCAATACACTGATTCATCACTGTGAGGCTGTTTTGCATTTACGTTTCTGTAATGGAATGATGGTTACTTGTTCAAAGGTGGGTTTAAGATTTAATAAGAAACAATTTTCACATAAGCATAAGGTCATACGAATAAGCTTATCGGAACTAAATGGTTATTTATATTTCTACAGGATCGGAGCATTGCTGTTTGGGACATGGTTGCCGCGACTGACATCAATTTACACCGCGTACTTGTAGGTCATCGTGCAGCTGTAAATGTGGTGGACTTTGATGAGAAATACATTGTCTCTGCTTCGGGTGATAGAACTATCAAGGTACTTACTAGACTTTGAATATCCGGAATCTTGTATTTTAACACGTATCTGATGCATTCAAGAATCTAATTAATTGAATCATCTGTAAAGGTCTGGAACACCAGTTCCTGTGAATTTGTCCGAACACTGAATGGTCACAAACGTGGAATTGCTTGTCTCCAGTATCGGGATAGACTGGTTGTCAGTGGTAGCTCGGACAACACCATCCGGTTCGTAGTAGATTTTCGTGGAATCCCCGAATTGCACAGTAGAATCTTATTTTATTTAATTTTTAAAATTGCAGGTTGTGGGACATCGAGTGCGGGGTTTGTTTGAAAGTTTTGGAAGGACATGAGGAACTTGTCCGTTGTATCCGTTTTGATAATAAACGAATTGTCAGTGGCGCTTATGATGGGTAAGATGACTTCTTTTATGTATTGTTTTAATTTATGATAGGAATTTCCAATTATTTGGTTTAATCACTCCTGACTGAATCTGTTCTTGATTTGATAGCAAAATCAAAGTCTGGGATCTCCAAGCTGCACTCGATCCTCGAGCTCCAGCTTCTTCGCTCTGTCTGCGGACACTTGTTGTAAGTTTATTTCGATCCCGTAATACAATCATTACCTATTGCTGTCTTCAAGTTCATCCTGAATTATTTTATTATTGTTTAGAAACACACCGGACGAGTGTTCCGCTTGCAATTCGATGAGTTTCAAATTGTGAGCAGTTCACATGATGACACTATTCTCATTTGGGATTTCTTGAACTTTGATCAGCCTGAAGGCTATCCAGAAGCTGGTCCGTCACCCAATGCATCAGCCTCGAATGGTCCCAGTGGATCTTCGACTGCGGCTTCGCCTTCGAACGCCAATTCATTTACTCCAACTACTCCTACATCTAAACAACAAGCTGTATAATGGCCCACTCTTCGTAAGTAATTGGGTTAGTTTTAGTATCAAGGAAAATCTGTTCAGAAATTTCATTGATCATTATGAAGAAATTTGGGAGAGCTTGAGAAAGGTTCCCTAAAAATGTCAATTGGTTTCCCTGTTCACTTTTTTCAAAATAAACCTTTGAGGGGCAGTAGGCAAATATTTAATTTTCAGATATTTTGTTTAGCAATTTGAATTTGTTGTTTATATGAAACTATCCAAAGATTCTCTCATCTCCTATTTGTCTTCAGTAAAGAAAAAAAAATGTGGGTGTTGTAATATTATGAGTAATGGACATAGTGCAAATCCTGGACTGTAATATTGGAATATTGAATACTAATTAGCTCGACTATAGTACTGCTGTTCATGGGAAGTACTACGCAAAGGAAGAGCTGTCTAGCGCAAAAGGCTCCATGTTTATATATTAATCGTGTAGTAATTTATGGGCAACCTGTGTTATATTCATACAATGAACTGTAAGTCCTCACCTACTTTTACGTTGCTCGAACTCCTATGTATGTATTTAGTTAGTGGGTTCTAATTTTACCAAATGTCCCGATCCAGCAGCCCAACGACTGACCAGTCAATACCGGCTCACTTTCACAATCCCAGCTGTGTACTCAGCCACCATAGTAGTTCTACATTAGTTGTGTCTAGTTAGATCAAGTACCTAGGATGCATTTCGCCTCATGCTTCGCAGTTCAAGAGACCAGGAGCATTTGAGTACTAAAAATCAATCACATATATAAAAGTAATTAAGAAAGTATGTCTGCATTTCGTGTGTTTATATCTATTTGTGCATTTGTGGGCTGGAGAAAGGAAGATGTGAAATGTTTCTTCCAGTACCCTAACCAATGAATTTGTCCTCGCTATCTTTACTCCTTAGTTTCGACGATGAATTTCCATGGAAAGAGAAGTAACGCAAAAAAAGAAGTTCAAAATTTATTAATTAAAGTCTATTAATTTGAAGTAACAATTGTGTTGTTCGGTTCTTTTGCGTTTTTCTCTTTGGTCCCTTTTTTGTATTACATGAACAAGACTCGAGCGAAATAAAAGCAAGAATATGAAACACGCAGATAATTTTATAATAGTCCTGTTGTACCCGGATGTATTTTCATTTAAGCATACTATCTCACGTCATATTTTAATTTTCTACTCGAATAATTTCAGAGTTTCCCTGTTACATCGTATTATCTGACGTAGGTTCACAATAATATTTGTTACTGTTCCTGGTCCCACTTGTATTTGGACTAGATAGCTGAACTTATCTCGATCGTCCAGCACATTTTCCAGACAAAGCAAATAATTCATTTTCAATTCAATTAATGATAACGAATATGCGCTGCTTCAGAGTGAAATTATAGCATAAAAGGTTAAAAAGAATTCTAATAATGCACGAGCGAACGCTGAGCTGAAAGCATTTTATGCCCAATTAAATAATTACACATAATAACATAACACGGGCCCAGCTTTTCCTGGTGCAACCCACACAGCCTAAGCCTGAATTACCTACGAAATTATTGCACATTATGCACATCGTGCCATTAAAAGTACATGCATGGACCATGGTGCAAAAAATCCGGAGAGCTGATAACTCCTGTACATTGATATTCATATACGTTTATTTTTAATCTAAAATGGTATTTTAATATTTACAACTTTATATTTCTTGATTAATTAAGCTTTTACCCTCATAGAAATAAATGAAACGTCTAGTAATTTAATTTTAATCGGCTACTAATTAAAATACATATATAGAGATAGGCATGAGCTTTGGAACAGGCTGTAAATGCAATCTAAGCCGTGCTAGTATGTTTGATCCCTTGAAGAACAGTTTATGAGATTCCTCTATTACTGGTAACTGCATTTTTGTGTAGTCATAAATCTTAATCATGATTCAATAAAAACTGCTCACTTCCTTGGCCGACGGCCAAATAATTGTCGAAATAAGCTCATTTATTGCGTTCCGTCTTTGAATGTCGATGTTAAATAAGACATTGTTAGCATGCTATGCATTTACCAATTAAGAAGTAAGGATATCTGGCTTTGCATTCGAAGAGTGGGGACATAATATTTGGTAGATTAACAATTAAATAAGTTTTGTATGTGCTCGAGTGCTAGCATTTCAGCATCGTGACACAGCTAAACCCTGAAATTATGACTTTGCTCGATCGCTCAGCCGACTCTTCCGGCGGCGCTCGGTAGGATTTTTAAATTGGAGTGCGTGCTTACATAACATCATCGCATCGGCTTCGTCGTCGTCGGTTGGGCTGTGTCGTCGTCCGCCTTTCGTTTTAGCGGTTGCGGTGTGCGGTGCCCGAGTTTCGGTTCGGTCAGTCAGAACCATGACTATTTAGATTTGGTCAGGGATCAGGGTCAGGGTTTGAGGAAGTACCATCATCATCCTCAGAAAGGTGCTGACCCACCGGCTCCGGCGGTGCCTGAACGTTTATAGCACCGCCACCACCAACCACCCTCTTTCAGTATTAAAAATGACTGAACGCAAGCCGGTCCTCATTGTCTTTGACTTGGGTAATTCATAACTTTTTATAATTAATATGCGTTATTATATTGTTGTGCATGTTACGTAATTAATGTTAAACTGCACTAGGTACTGCAAACTGTGCGTTGTTGAGCTCTTGATTTTCAAACCTCAAATGATTGATTTAATAGATTTGTTTGCCCGTATTTCATTACCTCCGTCCTCCGTCGTACGTCGACGACATTTAATTAACAACGGCTTAGCATAAGCCAGCTGCCTGGCAAGACGTCTACGAAAACCGAATGTATCTTTTATTTTTGTATTCTGAAAATGCTACTTTTCTTGCAGACTACACGCTATGGCCATTCTGGGTGGATACTAATGTCGAACCTCCATTCAAGAAGAGAAAGTGAGTATTGTTATCTTCACTTTAAACATCTATGAATTTTATAAGAAATCGAAAATTTATATTTTGGTTAATGCTCTAACCTAGCTGTTAAACCTGAATTTTATTAACTTCAAAGTGACAAGGTCTATGACTCAAACAACAAGGAATTGAACTACTATCCAGAAGTCCCGGATGTTTTAACCCGCCTTTACACTGAAGGGTACACCCTGGCTGTTGCCTCACGCACCTCGGAAATTAAAGGTAACGATTTATACGGTGTTATTTAAATCTTAATTGCTGAAAGTAACCTGAAAGCTCTCATTTTTTTTATGTCCATGTGAAGGTGCCCAGCAGCTCTTGGAACTTTTTCAATTGGATTATTTCTTCTCATACAAACAGATTTACCCGGGGTCAAAAGTGCAGCACTTTCATGCGTAAGTACTCGGTAGAATTTTTTAAACATAATTCGTTTATCAGTGGTACATCTATATATTATATGGACCCTGGACTCAAGGCGTTTCTGTACTCTGTTTAGACTTAAAAAAGACGCTAACGTTGAGTTCCGTGACATGCTCTTCTTTGATGATGAAAGCCGCAATATTCATGAAGTTAAAGCCTTGGGTGTCACTTCCGTGTTGGTGATGGATGGAATGGACACGTCGACAGCTAACTACGGACTCATGCAGTACAACTGCAACAACAAGTCACGCACTGATTGAGTTCCTCGTCAATCGTCAGGGGAGTAGGCTGGACTTATTCCTGCTGACAGAAGTTACAAGGAACTCCTTCCTCTATCAAAATTATCGTACTGATTAAACCACTCATTCATAAGTAATCATTAGACTGGACATTTCTGAAGAGATGTATTCGACATACCGTTAGAATTCTAATTTTCAAGTACCTGAGGTGCCCTGAAACGTAGTCTTTCTCAACTCATCAAGATTAACACGGCGTAATCCGTGTGTATTTTGTTCGCAGCGCAGCTTTAAATAAACTATCCAGTACACCGTTTGGCCAATCGTCCACGGCCCAGGTGCCGGATAACTTGATTATATTCTCATTCTCGCTGTATTAAATACAAAGAAATTGCAGCAAACTAGCACCGTCTGGTATAATTATTTACTGGCCTTCTGCATGAACAATACTAATTGAAACCATTCAACAACATAATTCCAATTTCACTGTATAGGACATATGCATGGCTATCTCCTTCACTAACCGGCCTGAGACAGGTAAAATCAATCAGGATTAGCTGGCTCGTATTCCGTTTCCGTTTAAACTTGTTTCCGATACCCAATGGACTCCATAAACATTAATTTTCGAATTTAATACCATCCGGTCGATTTAATTAAGGTGTCAAGCTCCAGTTCCTAGTTCCTATGATACTACCTACCATTGTGACGTTCAATTCAGCGCTGACATTCAATTGCAAAGCGGCTTTGTCGTAATCTAACCTAAACCGAAAACATGTTCCAGCCCAACACGGAAAACGTTATACCTTATCTAGGCGAACATGTATTGAAAATGAAACGCAGGTAATTCGCACACACAATGACTGAAAGTCTGAGCTCATGCTTGATGGGAATCTGACGCTAACCCTTCCGAGTTTAGGCGCAACGCAACGGTGGGACAAAATTAAACTTATAATTCTGTTTAGTGGAAATTTTAGTCAGTTAGTTAGTAGCATTCCACCTGCACATCAATAAAAAGATCTAACGCGTGCGTCGGTTAGTCTTTTGTTTTCAATGACAGTTAAGTAACTACTACCGTGTGTATTCTCGAAACTCACACTTTTCAACAGTAATAAAATATTTTTATTTCAAATATTAAAACTGTAATAAAAAACCCAACAAGTATTATAACCTGTTAATTGAAATCCTAAGCCGCTGCCTTTTTTTTCTTGAGCTTCTTATGGCATCGAGTCAAAAGCTCATCCACTTCCTCCTGCATTCTCTCCTCATCCGGATTCATTTTAAGCACAGCCTTAGCTAGCTTGTAATTTTGTTCCCGATTTGTAGAAATGTAGCCCAGAGCCCGTTCCACTTGACACAAAATGAGATGAAGGAAGCGGATGTCCCGTAGACAACAGGGCATAAAGTCGACCAGACCATAATTCGTACAAACTTCAGCCAATCCACCAATCACACGCTTGTGCTTCTCACTGAAGATTGTACCATCGGATTCTAAATGATGGACGAGGTCCTCCATGTTCCCAAGGTTGCGATAGAATTCAAACGGAAGCTCCAGTTTGTCTTCTTTCTTTGCCAGAATGAGCTGATCAACTTTCGTGAGCAAATTGATTTGAGGCACTTCCAAATTACACATCGTACAAGTAACATTTGCTGTGTATGCGATGAAAAAGTCTGTTGAAATTGAAAAAAATGATTCAATTATAAATTCCGTACTCATTATCTGTAGTGGCTCCTGTACTGTACTGCTTTAACATTCGGTCAAATTGCTGTCATAGGTTAGCACGATATACGATATCACATATTGACGTAATTTTAGAATTCATTCACAAAAACTTGCATTAGGCCTTTAAGGGTCTTGTATAGTAAAGTGGGTAATGTTAAAATCCCATAAGGACAGGGTTTGCGCTAAATGTTCTAACTTGAGTTTGGCTAATTGTTTTGACATGGCCTTTTTTGTAAAGTATTCTCAATCGCATTGCCTACAATGTAACTAAAAAGTTATAAAGATTAATAATAATTATGATAATTACAATTAGGCGAACTTTACTGATACTAAATTCGCACCTGTGTCTTTTCGTGAAAAATATTTAAACTACTCCGTTAACTTACCAACAGTTCGCACCAACGTAGATTCCGTCAAATAAAGATTACAGACTTGATATCCGGCATCTCGAATTTTCTCATAAATACTCTTCACTTGAGTTGTATGTGTGTAAAGTTCCACCTGAAGATCAAATATGAATATAGAATACAGTCAAGTGTCTAAAGATAATTTCGATATTTTGAGGGACGAGGGCCAATAATACAAATTATGATTTACCTGGCCTGGCAAGTCCATCATAATAAATGTATTCTTAGGGTATTTAGACATTTCCTCCAATAAAACAGGTACATTTTGCTCCATGATCTCCATAGCACGCAGAAGTGCGCCATTGAAGCCCAATTTCTCATCCCGCTGAACATCAGCCACCTTGACATAGTTAGTGATGTTCCAATCCGGGCTGAAGGCCAGATAGACTTCACATGCTGGATCCAGATTTACATATTTTACATTTCTTCCCAATTTAGTTAAATAATCTCCAAAAGCTGCACAAAATTTTGATTTCCCTGCACCAGGAGGTCCAGAAACGCCGATCACGAATAGATCCATTGTTTACAGTGAGTAAGAATTATAAAGATTTGAAAAGATCCTTGATCTGTTCCTCAATACAGCGTATAGTTGACGTAGAAGGGTCAGCCAAAGCAAGAGCGAGGATGAGAGGTTTGTCAATAAATTGACCAATACGTGATCCCAAAACTCGAGCCCCCAAGAGCAACTCCTCCGACTCAGCTCCGAATAAAGTTTTGACCGTAAAGATATCTCCAAGTATTCCTCCAAGCAATGGGTCAGGATCTGGCATAGGACTATCCTTCTTCACTGAGAAAATCGTTCCTGGATTTCCTTTCTGTTCTGAGATGCAAATGAAGACACGATTTGAGTAGTTATTTAGAGAAAATTCGAATGTACGGCTGCCCACAGTCCAAGTCCTAGACCATTGAGCCGGAAGATTCAGAGACTCAGTCATTGAACCTCAGAAGAGGAAGGACGACTCGGACGGAGGAATGAGCAGAAATTTCTCAAACAATAAACCTACGTCAAAGTCGGGAGTCCCTGCAAAACAAATAAATTATTTACTATTTAACAATCCATATTCCATATGCCATACGACAGACCTGCGACTTTGATTTGGCTCTCATTCAATGTTCAAGCTCAAGCTAATATATTCTGTTCATGCGTTTCAGTAATTTTCTAAATTTGACTAGTACATATTAGATTTAAATATCTTTACCTACATCTTAAAAATTTATTTTACAAATATTACCTCACAACAACAGATGCAGACACCAAAATCACGCAGTTCCCAGTATAACCTGTGATCTGTGATGCCTTAAACTCCTTCCAAAATCCTGCGTGAATCCTGAAATCAAAATCACGACGAATAAAATTTAAAATGAAAAATGACAATCAGAATTAGGTTACTCGTCCATAAACCTTCAAGTTTGAGATGGGAGCGTTAAGTGTCAATGGTGGGGGATAAAATGTCAATGTCACATGTGACATGTGACATGCATGCGGCGCGGCGCGTGGTGTGGTGTATGATGTACGTTTATGTTAATCAAAAAATAAGGGATTTGAGATTAAAACTGCTGGTACCTGTGACTGTGACCTGCTATTCCTTCCGTTGACTCAGGTTCAACAGTGGAATTAGTAAACAAAAGAGTGCCAAAAAGGACTCTTTGACCTTCAATTAATTATCCTCAAATGACACCTATTATGCCACTCAACCTGAATGATTCAGGATTTATGAATAGGGATTTTTTGCCGCCAAAGACACGGGCAAATCAGAAAAGGAGGCATGCTGAGCTTTTTTGATTTCTTGTTGGCGTTTGGCGTCTATTCTTATTGAAGTGGGTTTTAAATCAATTCTGAATAAATCATATTCGTCATTTTCAAAATTCTTGAAAATTGGAAATTGAAAACAAAGTATGTATAAGTTGAGCATATCTCTGAAGTAGGAGCACAATATTGTACACGGTGTAATTTTGTTTTACATTTTAATTTTTAGACACAATCCCGTCTCCCGTTCCCGTGGACTTTAATACGTTAGCTATACGTTACGTATGTATGTGTGAATTGGAAATAATTACATACTAAATTTTGATGCAACGTTAGATACCCATTATTGGAGGCTCTATCTCTATGTATAAAATTGTTCGGAGTCTTCGGTAGCGGTAGGTGTGAAATTCTGACACCTGTAAAATTTTATGTTTTCGCCTGGTTTTCCTAGAATAATTTTATAATAGCGTCTTTAAATTTATAATATATAATAAAAGTAAATTTTCTCAAATCCAATTGACCACTCAAGACGGAAAAATATTGAATTTTTTGTTTATTTAACTGATCGACGCGTTTCGTATTACTTCGTCAGGCTAGAAATTACAAAATTCAAGTGTTAATTCAAATGGACAAAGATTGAGCAACAAATGTATCAATTAAGACAAGTAATTTATATAATGGTTTATGTTTAGA
>VNWX01000836.1:0-18124 GCA_009869905.1 Ceratophysella communis
AGTTTTGAAATGCTCATAATGTATGCGAATCAGGGACTTCCTGTCAGGCTCAGGACGAATGCCTTGTCAGCCTCACTTCGGAGCTGACTTGAGATGTGGACGTGACGTTGGGTGGGCCGACGAGGCGGATCTCACTCTGAACCCTTCACTTCTGCGGCGTCATCAAGGAAATCGAAATCTGGCCAAAAGTGTTGACTTGACGCACTCTCTCACACGGAACTACACTAATGTTGGATGTATTCAGAATATTTTGATTAAATTAAGGTATTCATAGAAAAGCGGAAGCTCACTCGGATTTTGGGTGTCAATGGATCGAATATTTTCGTATCACAGGATGTTTTAAATTTAACACCGAAAATATTATTTAATTACTTTTATTGAAAAAAATTTAATTCAGCCTAAAATAATTAGTTCGACGGTTGCGCCTCGTGTCGTTGACTAAATGGCAAATAAATAATTGAAATTTAAATTATCTGAAGAAAAGAAGGGCGTTCCCACAGAAAACGCTAAAACGCTTGGAGAAAGTCGAAGAAAGCATACAATAACTTATGCGATGTCTCGTCGCCCAGTCTGAAAGTTAAATCAAAGCATTAGGCGCAGTACGACACGGAAACACGAATCTACTTTTGCATTAGCCTCAGACTCATCGTATTTCCATTTGACTTGACTTGACTTGAGCCCTATAGCCTATGCCTTTCACTCTGTGTATTTGTGCCGTGAAAATCTGGGCTGAGGGAGAAAGTCAGGCTTACACTACTGAGAGCTACGGAGGATTCAAATTTCGAGACTGAAGAATGATTAGCATGCATCCAACAACACCATTACCCATTTGCCTTCATCTCAAGGGCTTCAGATTCAACTCTCCAAACTCCCTGCTTTCCTAATAAGCTTAGGGAATAGCCAACAAAACCCTTGATTGCTATGCAAATCTATTTAAATCCTCGTCAGGAAAAAATGAGGAAAAATTGGGCTTGGAGGGGTGTTACATAAAATACATACCAATACTGGGTGTACGACTTGTATAATACGTTCAGAAAAAATAATGCGATAGGGAATTCGTATTTTTTCATCAAATATGCAACTTTTTGGGGGTTCGAATTCGGATTGTGATCAATCTGTACTTTTCGTTGTAAATATGGTGCAGAAATATACATAAATTTTTTCAGAAAGCCTGGCATTACTGTAATTAGGCTTTACGAAAATGTGAATATTCATTTTGATTTCAGTTGTCTAAGCATGTCCTGTTGCCGACACGTAAGTTTCGACTGAAAGTTTTGATTTCATTACGCTAAAATTTGCCGTTTAGTAAATTGAAAATGTCATTCAAGGAAAGCCCATATTTTTAAATTACAATAGTTAGCTGTGCTTTCGACACTCTGTAAATTACAGTGCGAAAAATCCTACAGTGTTAAAAAAAATTCAAAATGCATAACTTTTTCCTGTTCGAATATCACACGTATTTTAAGCCTGAATACAACCTCCGAAAAAACAACCGTGAGACCCCAAAGGTGTGCGTTTTACATCCGAGCCCAAAGGATTTTTAGATTAGTGAAAACCCCGCTTATTTGTATTCCCGTAGCTCAAGCCCACAGATGATGAGAAAGGAAGCGAAATGAGACTTGAAGATAATATATATTTGGAGGAAGCGTAACATCTGAACAAGCTTAAAGAAGTCCCGGGAGGCGAAATACGAAAAAAAACTGTCAGTTTCCTGTTTCGGTAAAAAAGAATACACACAGAATTAAGCCTGCGTCTAGACCTTAGCCAAGTTGAAAAGCAGCCACCGAATTTCAGCTGTACATCCCCAAGCCACTTGATTACAGACATTACATAATATTACCTAATCCCGTAGCTCAAGCATTAAAAACTCAAAGGTAAGAACAGCAGCGGCTTGAATGAAAATCCCGAAAACGAAACCCACCCATGGCTTAAGCCTCAAAGTTTTCGTTCTATCAGAAATTCAGATATTTATCTCGATGCCTAACCTTTCTCATTCTCCCTGGGTAGGCCTAGTTGAAGTCGAAGCCCACTACAAAAAATACAAATAAGGGATCTGGGATCTCATACTCATATGTTCAATTTTCCAAATGCTCACTGTTCAGCATTGAAAATTGAACACAGAGACGAAAAAACAAGGAGTTTTCGATAATTGTAGACCTGGGCTACAGGTTTTTGTTTAGGTTACAAATTTTTTCAGTGTTCAAAAGAAAAAGGGAGCCCTTAAAAGGCACTATATGTGGCTTTAATCTTGAATATTACATCCTTTTCCTGTTTAAAGGGCTTAGCTTTGGGTTCGAGTCGCCGGAGGTTTGACATTGACATGGGTCATGTCCGTGTCAGGGGCTCAAAGTAGCACGTTTTGGGGATTATTCTTGAAATTAGACGAATTTTTGGAATTGTAAATGTAACGAAGCTACATTACGCCAGTATTAATTTTGATGTCATTTAATTTTATATAATTGGTACTAAATAAAATCAATAGGTATAGGTTGGTGATTTTAATTAGAAAATTTGCAAGCCTGATAAACAGTTAACTCCAAACAACTGGAACTTTCCCCAAAAAATCGAATCTAATTTATTTCATGTTCAGCCCAGCCCCGAAAAAAATGTCATTCCCATTCCAAAGTCCCTGGTATGTTTTCCTGTTGAGAGAAAGTGAATTACATTCCTCAGTCACTACATTATCTCTGTCTTTGGCACCATTGCCTCTCCCGCCTAGCGTGTGGATATCCTTCACAAAACTTTCTGTTTTTTCAAGTCTGGAATCCCGAATCCGGAAAAGCGAAGCCCATCATTTCGCTTTGGACAACTTGAGAAAGCCTATTTTCAGAGCCATGCTGAGCCGAACAAATCGATCCAAGCCTACCCGAATTGTCAGCGAACTCTCGTGTTCTAATCCAAATACAACAAAGTTAGTTTTCTTTTGTATTAACGTATGTCTTTTCTCCTTTCCTTTCGATTTCCTTCCAACATCCTTTCATCATGGTTTGCTGACTGAACTAATTTTTTTTCTCGTTTGGTCTGCTCCGAGCAGAAAAAAAAGTAATCAGGAGTTCTGTCTTTTTTCCGCTGAGCCCTCATTCGTCTCTTCCTCAGCCTTCCCCTCTTCCTCCGCTCAAGTCACCAATTAATTCACGTCCGTCCCCTCACTCCTCTCTTCTGTTTTCTCTTTTTAAATCAAATTATTCAGTCGGAACTGATAGAATTAAATGTCCTACTACAGATATCTAATCTTGTATCTGACTTGGTTCTGATTCTGGTGCTCATGAAACGGAAATTGCATTTTGATTTGAACATGAGTTTAATTCTTAGTTCTCATAGAGCTACAGCGAAATCTGGGATCAAAAGTTAAATTCCAAAGTTTTGGCCACTATTTTCGTGTGTTTAATTTTTTAGAAACAAAAATTTAAAAATAATTCAAATCACCGTTTGAAAAGCTATTTAAAAATATCAAAATATTTCATGGTAAATAATCAATACCAGCTGTCAATGAATAATCTGCCACAAATTTATAATGAACTCAAGCTTTCAAAGCAGAAAATTTTTAATTATTCAATAATGCATGCTAATATTTCGAATAATTAAAACTATACAGTTAAACTGCCGTTCAAAAATGATTAAATTTGGACCCAAAAAATAATGTACTCGTGTTACTCAGGTCAGTGCCTTTGCCCACGTCCTTTAAGAGTTTTCCGTTAATTTCGATTTGTAAGAATTTCAATAATTAATGAGGATTTTTCATTCGCCAAACAGTCTGAAGGAAATTTGAAGTTTAAATATAACATAAAATGCGCTCTAACTTTAAAATTTCAGTTGAATTTGTACGGGATAAACCTTGTAGTAATGACCAAAATTTCGAAAATACTTCAGATACCCTTAACTACCCACTAATGCCGCCAAAATGAAAGGGGAGTGGTTTAGCTTGCTCTATTCTGTGACGAAAACAAATTGGAAAAACGAAAAGGAGACTTTTTCTTGTGAAAAAAAAAAGAAGGCCAAGACGGAAAAAATCGTAGAAGAAGCAAAACTATGTAAGAATCCATCCTTGTCAAAGGCAACCATGCATTTCACTTCACTCTCTCGGCTATTTTTTCCCTTCGCTCTCCTTTTCTTCCTTACCCGGGCATCTTTTTTTTCTTTTCCGTCCTTCCTCCGGTTTTCCCGTATCCCAGATCCAACTACTTAAAGAGAAGATCGTCTAATATAAATGTGGAGAAAAACCTTTAAGAAGGGAACAACATACTTCAACTTCAGTCAGTCACAACAGAAAGCATTACGCCCAGAGAGAGCCCCCCAAAACACTCTTTTCTTCTTTCCGATGATCTACTACAGCACTCTTACTTACCAACCGATTTCGGACTCAAATGGATTCTCGGGAGTTCTCAGGCAGTCTATGCTAAGGCTCGGATTATCCAATTGCGGATTTCAGGTGCGATTTCGAACTTTTCTGCAGTAAAATCGGTAAAATCGCCAGTAAAATTATGAAGAAATCATAGAGGGATCAGCTGTAAATTATGCGCGTTGTTGAATTTGAATTTACGAGCAAACAGTGGGATTCGTTTGGGTGTACCACCATTATACGACGTAGCGCTTGAGTTCAAGATGTAAAATTCGACTAGCATCCTAGTTATTTCCTGAGTTCTGGCCGTTAATAGTAATTTAAATTACAGTGAAAACCGCGGTTTACCCGGAAAATATTGTATATAAAGCAAGCAATTACAAATCATTTTTAGATTATAGAGCATTTTAAGTAGGGTAAGGTTAGGTCTGATAACAGATCAATTCCACCAGTAAGGGTCCTTATATTTATTGAGAAAAACTTAAGAGCAAAGCGACGCTAAAATAAATCTTTAATTTCCCGAAGCAAATAGGGACCCAGTGTTTAGCATAGCAAATTACAACCTGAAATTTTCGATCATTTTAATATTTTGTAATTATATAGCGCATACATTTTCGCATAAATTCCGCAAATTTCGGCAATAATACCCGCAACATAGACCTAACCACCCAACACATATCGATATCTACTTATATGTAGCCTTGGCTTTGACTACTCTGTGGTGCCATAGCGCTGAACTGTACAAATTTCTTGTATACAGCCACCTAGCACATTTCAAAAGGATGAAAAATCCTTTTTCATCGTCAAGTAACATTTTTTCCTACTTTTCTTGGACGTAAAACCCAAAAGCGATCTGTATTTTTTTTCTTTGAAGAAGGTAAAACGTAAAGACGAAGAAGAAGTGGAGCGAAAATGGATGCAAGAGTCAATGATTGAAAGGAAGGCGTGGAACTTGTATTTTTTTCCTTCTTCTTCTACGGAAAATGTCTGTCCAAAATGATTCATTACATTGATTCCGGCCATTTCTCCCCTCGAGCAAGCAGCTCAGACTTACGAACGACGGCGGCGTGGATTAACTACAATGCTTCAATGTTCAATTTTGTATCAATTTTCGCCTGCAGGTTAAGATGTATTATATTTTTCTTTATAATCTGCTTTTATTATATGCAGTACATTATTTAGAAATCCCATGTCAAATTGCGCGTTTTCAAAAAAATAAATCATAAAAAGCTGAGTTTGGAATAGAAATTCAAGATATCTGCATAATATGAGATTTTCACTAATTTACAGAAAAGTCTGGAGAATTGCCCACTAAACGCAATGTCTAACGATGTACCCTCTGCTATTTTTCATAGAAAATTATTTTATTGAACGGCATATTTATTCAATAAAAAATTGTAGCTTTAATTCGAAATTAGAATTAGAAACTTTTGTACTTCCATTGTGTATTGTGTATTGTAATAGTTTCAGGTTTTTTTTTTTAAACAATGGCCAACTGACAGTTTCCTTTTTAACAATACGCGGTGCGATATGTGATCAAATTACAATTTAAAATAAGCAGGTGTAAAGTGTTAAGATTTGTTTCGTATAGAAAAATTGAATAATACATCCCCGGCTCAAAGTTCACATTTCAATCGTATTTCGTTGTAGCAGCATTTTCCAGAGAATTTTAAATTACAATTTGGAGATATTGATGCTTATTTAAGAGCCTTTTTGCGACGATTATTGAATACTTAAATAGTTACGTTATCGTGGCCAAAATTTAATAACGGTGCGTAAAGGTTCCTGCGCGAATGCAGGGCTTCTGTATATATTTTTCATGGCGCTCGATATCGCAGGCTTGAAAGCTCTCGATCCCTCGATCGTGATCTTACTTAAGCCCAAGACGATAAACAAGCAGCAGAATTACGAGTTAAAAGAAAAGATCTTCATGCTTTCAGAACGCCGTTCGTGAAGCATAGAAATTCCTAACGCCAACTCGTGTGACTTTAGGTGTAATAAAAGTTAAATGTGAGTCCACCAGACGTCAGTTCTCATAGTTTGCCGAGGTGCCTGGGCTTATTTTGACTGCAGCTGGCTTTGGCTTATGGAAAGGCCTGGCCTTTGGGGTTTTGGGAAGAAGAAGGGGAACCCCAGTTTGATTGACACCTGAAAATGAGCTCCGATTTATTCTCATTATCATCTCATGAGCGTCGTGTCAGGTCCTTTGCCAATGGGAATTTCCGCCTCTAGCCGCCATTCTCGTTCCAAGCTCAAACTCCACCCGATCCTTCCCAAACACCATTAATCACTGCCACTCCGCTCCGTGTACCCTCCTTTTGGCTTCTTCCGGCCCACAAACTTATCCCTATGTATACCTAGCATCCTTATTATATTATTCTAAAAAGTTGGGATTCGGTTAGCGTTTGTATGCCAAAAATTACCGAAAAATTTCTAGCGAATTCGTCAGTAAAATAACGTGTAGCGCCTGAAATCTTAAAATATTACGGTAGGAATTGGCCTAGAGGTCAAACGCGAAATCAAACCACCAAATAATGCCTCGCGCAAATGACACTTAAAATCGCCATGCAAAATTTAAATTAAAAAATCAATTTAAAAATGCATATCTAAAATATGTAGTTGCGCTTGAATGCAGATCCCGGATAAAAAATTAACCTATATAACAAGTATATGTCTAATGTGCAAAAAAAAACGTCAATAGCTCGCAAAAATTGTAATAATTAGGTAAGGTATTATTATTATATTTTCAATTGAATACATTGTACAATAAACGTTTACAGACGGGCGTCACTAATTAGACTGTGAATATATAATTGACCTTGTGTGCTGCAGACACGCAACACACCCAAACACATTTAAAATGTCTGGTTTCATCAGGGGAACATTCAGAGGTCAGCATTGAGGAGATAGGATAGGACTCAGATTTTTAGTAATCGCTAGTCATATTATACTCGTACGTATTTTAATAGCTTATAGCAAGTCACCTAATTAATTATACTGTAACCTAGTTAAGTTGTAAGTCAAAGAGTACGTATACTTGGAGACAAGACTTTTAAAATACCATCGCATCGTCGTCGTTTCCATGCTTGATTTTTTTTTGTTACTTCTGACTCTCGACGATTTCTATATAGATTAGCTAACTAACCTGACATGGTCTATGGTCTATAGCTAAGTTTTTTGTACTTTGGTCAGTCGGTGCTGCGCTTAAGGCTGCATATAAAATTGAAATTACCGCGAATTCGGCATTTGTGATTTCGCAGGAATTTGAATTTCGCAATGCAGCCTTAAGCGGAGCCATAACTGACCCCGTAACTCTAATAGACACAACATTGAAAGAGACGAGACGTGACGTATACAAAGGATCATTTCAATACTTGAGGTCAAGGTCATAGGTCATAGGGTCAAACTACACGTTCTCCTACGTCTTAATTTTAATTACCTTAATCCTAAGCTTACTCTAAAATTTAATATTTTAAAAATAGTCTGAGCAAACGAAAGGTGAACTGAAAAGTGTTTTGTTTCACGTGGACTACTTCCCAGAGGCTATTAGGAATGATTTTTTAAAAATTATATTTAACTATATAATTATCTACGTTTAATTGAGAATCATTCTTCGTGATCGTATACCGGCTGTATGGTTTTCAACACAGAGCTTTCACTGGGTTTGATTTTTACGTATAATTGGTTTCAGGTTTTTGGTAGTATACTTGGTTCTTATCTGACTTTCACTCGGGTAGGGGTTTTTACTATGCGTATTTTTAGGCTATTTTGAATTTTATATTTAAAGCTGTTGAGTGTGTGTGTTTTTTGAAATTTCGAATTTTACAGAAATAGAAAAAATTCAGATATTGTTCGAAATTGAATGGCATTTTTCCATAATTATGAATATTTGAATACTGATTATTGAAACCAGACAACTATAGACGGCTCATTATTAAAAAATTTCATTTCAGAAATTAAACGAAATTCTAATTGACTTTAAAATTTCGAATATTCCCAATTCTATAAAAGATTCCAATTTGCCCTAAACGTAACTGAAGCCGTACAAGCATTCAAAAATAGGAACGAACATAAAAGACATAATACTTAACCGTACGATGACTTCCCGATGGATGCCGAAATTTTGCAGATTTCCAAATTCCAATTTCCGATTTATCCAACTTGCAGAAATTTTCGAATCAAAATCCAAATTCCGAATCACAAATGTCACAACACTAATGAACAGTTCGGAGCACACGAATTTAGTACACACGCACTCTTATACGATACACACCAGCAGATTCCGAAATTTTCACACCGAAATTTAATTCGAAAACGAAACGAAAAACCGTTCTTGTTCTAAATAAAATTAATAATACAATGAAGGATTGAAAATTGAAAACTGAAGTATTTGCACAAACCCCTCTCGCACAGTTATAATTATATATTTATATATTTACAAGCTAAAACGCTAAATTTTAAATATTTAATTGTGTAGCTTTAGATTCATCGCTATACAATTATCATTATCCTTGATCTATAATTCTTATACGTAGATTGTGGTAACTTCTTGTCAATATAATATTTATTTTGTAATTAGCGTATACTGGGGGGAAGGAGTGCCACACTTAATAATTAAAACTTTTATAGGAGAGTAAATGTGTAATGTTCTTGTATTCATTTTTTAAGTGTTTAATTTTTCACATTGAGAGATGCGTTGAAGTATGTACGTGTAGATTTGTTGACCCAGGTGATCTTCCGGGGTTTAGGGAGATGATTCTTTTTCTGTAAGGATTTTTAGAAAAATTTACAAATTAGCAATTGATTAAAAAGTGCGATCCCGGCCCGGGTTCGCATTTTGACATATTTTTCAAACTTTATATATAGGTATTTTTTTAATTGTTGGGCTTTTATATAATGAATTTTTTTCAAAAATAGGCTAGGCGATCAGATCGAAGCATTGTTTTTATACAAAACGAACACAAAATTCGAATTTTTAGCCCGAAAATGTGTCCCATATATTTGCATAGCAGGTTACAGATTTCTCGCATTTATTTTTAACGTACCATCACCGCTGCCATCGGAATTATCTTCGGGTTTGGTTTTATTTTCCTTTTTCCATTTCATACGACGATTTTGGAACCAGATCTTGATTTGACGCTCTGTGAGGCAGAGTGCATGGGCAATCTCAATCCGCCGTCGGCGGGTGAGGTAGCGGTTGAAATGGAACTCTTTCTCCAAATTCCAGCGTTTGGTAGCGGGTGTAAGTTTGACGACCACGCTTCCGTTCTGTAAAAATTAAAATAATATATCGGGTAAAATAACTGCCTAATTTAATTAGTTAGTAAGCACTCAGACCGTGGTCTAGCTCATTTGGTTTTCAAAATCCTGATCTCGTTCTAAAGTTTTCCATACAACTTACAAACTCTATTTCATAATACAATTATCGATTATTCGTCATGCTACATAGACATCTTCCCGTCGCGCTTATTTTCATATCGAAATGCCAGCTGCCGAAACATAATTCCATTCCGAAATTCTCATTTTGTGTATATATTGTGCTAGTAGTATATGCTTTTCATTCGGTTTTTCTGCATTTACCCCAACGGCAGCCCTCGAAGTAAAAAAAAAAAGTTGAAGCGTCATGTCAAGTTTGCCCACTTCCCAGTTGACTCTGACAGAGAAGAGAGAGACCCACCATCCACCATCATCCCGTTCTGACAGTGATAAATGGGCTCAAATTGAATTGAGAAGAGGAAAACCAAGTAGTACGAGAAAAAAAATCAAGCTGAGCTCGCGGTTCCACAACTAAAACTTCGTATAGATAGAGTGAAAGAACGGACTTGGAAACATACGCGAGTATATTTTTTTATATAGGGCTGAAGAGCTACACACAAAAATACAATACTTGGAACTTGGTAGGACGTCAGGACGTGAGGGACGTTTTTCGATTGATTGAAAACTCATTTTCGGGGTTCCGGAGAAACGCCTGGTGCGTATTTCGTATGTTGAGGGCACTTAACGCATGTTTAGGACCTTAAAAATTCGTTTTTATAATAGCGGTTGATTGTCTTGTCCAAATTGCATCTAATTTCAACGACCAGAACAGCTATAATTAAAAATACTAACCAAGAAGACTGATGGCGTTCTATCAAGTTCTATTCATAATACATCAGGCAATCATCTTTTGTCGGTTTGGACTCGGACGTTGTTAAAAAAAAGCATTGATGAGATCCTAGAGCCCATAAGGGATCTTCTCTCATTGTTCTGCATCTCAGTAATAACATGTGTCAAGCCTTGTCAGGCGTCAGACTCAGGTAGAACACAGGAAAAGGTGAAACTCTACACTATGATTGGTTTGAAAATTTGAGAATGATGGACAGTTGGACAGGACATTAGAACAGCGGAGCCTTTTCCGTTCAAGATTCAGAGAAAAAAATACCTGAACAACGAAGCGGAGTCATTGGATGGAGGATCTATTGTTACATTGTAGTCTGTAGTCAAGTCAAGAGCGGCGGATATTCCAAATTACAACGAAGCCAAAGCCACAGATCCAAAGAGCCACGTAATGCCTTTCATGATTCGACACATCACTTCACCTGGATTCCTCGCCTGACAGACAGGTGTGCTCGGCTCAATTATTCATACCTGAGGCTTTTTTGGCTTTGCAAGGGCATTATGGGTTTGCCTGCGTAGTGTAACCATAATATGTAATTTACATATTATGGTTACACTAGTACACTGGTATAGTTAGGTTTGCATAGAATCCACATCTAGCGAATAATATTTTTAACCACCCAACCTCTAAGCCAAAAACAGCCAACAGCCTTAAATCACCGAAACACACATCATATCCACAAAACCCCATGAACCAAAGCCACAGATCCAAAGAGCCACGTAATGCCTTTCATGATTCGACACATCACTTCACCTGGATTCCTCGCCTGACAGGTGTGCTCGGCTCAATTATTCATACCTGAGGCTTTTTTGGGCTTTGCAAGGGCATTACGGGTATTGCCTGCGTAGTGTAACCATATGTAATTTACATTATTATGTCGAAATAGTGGGGTTTGCATAGAATCCGCATCTAGCGAATAATATTTTTAACCACCCAACCTCTAAGCCAAAAACAGCCAACAGCCTTAAATCACCGAAACACACATCATATCCACAAAACCCCATGATTTCACCCCAAAATCACATCCAAAAAAGGTCACACCCTATTCCTAAATTTCACCCTTTTCTAAAAATACCGGATTTACCCCCAAAATCTCATGCTCGCTCGTGCCTACCCGTTCAATTTGCACTCTAGAGTCCAATAAGGCGTGTGCGGCCTAATACTTCTATTCTGTATTATGATCCCATTGTTCTTTTGCAAACTAAAAATGAGTCGAGGCAGGAAGATAAATAGCCCGAACGTCAGCCCATATAACTTCTGTTTCATAATAGAATATGGAATTTCATAAGAGGCTTCCTAATGTAATCCAAACAATGAAGAGTAATCGGCCTACTACTACGTGTGGCTCAGAGGCAAAAAGCAACGCTAATGTAATTCAATTTAGTAATAGGAGCGAAACAAGTTTGAGTCCGAAAAATAACCCCCTCATATTTTATTATTTGCAGCTGGAGTTGGGGAAAGTACACAACAGCATTTTTCTATTTTACGAAGGCTGTATTCAAGCCAGTACTATTGCCTGAATGAAATGATGAAATGAAGACATTAATCATTCTGACCCGTTTTTATTTGCCACGCACACCTATGCACATAGCTAGAATTAGGTACCTGGTTCTGTTTCGCAGGCATTTTTTGTTTGAGAAATTGAATTTATGCGAAGCTAATTGCCTTATAGAAGTTTAGTAAAAAAAAAAAAAAATGGCTGGCAATACTAAAATTTTTATTTAGGTCAGCTCCCGCCATAGCTTACGACTCGAATGCTATATATTTATGAAAATTTTTGAATAGATAAATGCTGTCTAAATTATTAGTCCTAAATTTTTAATTAATCTCTGATGATCTCATAATCCCTAATTCAATTTAACTTAAGCTATTGACTTCAGCGATATATGTATTTTACGGGATGGACAGTCCAAGTACGTTCAAATGACAGATTCGATCAAATTCGTGCAGAAGTTGGCATACTAAGCGCTAAATTTGAATTTAAAAACAAGCCTTAAAGAACGCTATCTCCCTGCTCAAACTACAAATAAAAAACGAAACCAACTTCACGATCGAATTCGCTACAGAACACGGAAAATCATCTTTACCGACGACGTACAAAAATTTATCTCCCACGCCACGTCAGGTATGTAGAAACTTCATCTTCGTCTCCATATTTCACAAAAAGACGTTTCGAAAATTCGAAATACATATTACGTCTGGCCCTGGGCTCACAGTCCAGTAATAGATCTCTAGTTTGTGTGTAGTATTGAGCACGAAGCGGAACAGATGATTTTTCTCACAGTAAATCACGCTTAGGCTGAGATGCTCAAGAAGCGAGTGAAAATGGATATGCCCCAAAACTTGAGACAAAACAGAGATCACCTACAAAAAAAAGTTCACATTCACACGAAGGCCTAAAAATGCTACAAGAAGTTGCTGTTGTTATTAGCCAAGCCACGCTAGAACTAACATATATAATTTTCAAATACTTGTTTTAAAAACACACTCTTAACTTAAAATTGCCAAAATAATGAATTTAGAGAAGAACCAGTCTCTCTCGCTTGACACTGACACTGACTGACAAGGCAGGAGAGGCTGGAACATCTTAACTTGTGTAGTCAAAAAGGGTTGACGTTTGAACTTTTGAAAATCTCAAGATTCTGTACAATTAAAAGGGTGGTCCCTTCGCACTAAAATCTCTATAGAATCCGCTGAAAAACAAGCGTCAATTTCCAGCATTGAGAGATCAATTGAGTCATAAAAATGTTCAATGTTTAAGGAAGGCACGCGGACCCAACAAGGAAGTTAAAACTTAGGTATTGACCTTTGAATTTTATGATGTAACCCTTTACACACAAAAAGGTCAAAGCACTTTATGTAGCCAGCGACTCAACCTGAAGGTTTGAAAATTGTACATTGTCCAAAAAAGAGACGTTTCAAATGAGAAAACCTATAAGAAAAACACGAAGGTTGAGCCGTCAAGACGGATGAGTTAATTTACGATCCACCTGAGACCTGAGACTTCCGTAGACTTGTCATTTGAAGGTACAGAACAGACGCTATCTGGTTCTTGTAACCCTAACGTAATCTCGATAGAAGAACTCTCCTGACTTTTTGGACAGGTAAGCCTGACTTGAGCTGTCACAACAAAAATAACTACTTGTCAATCATTTTGGAGTTGAGTTTCTCAGGCTCGAACTTGACGTATATTTGCGTACGGAGGGACGTAAGAGATGCTCAGCTTTATCTTTTAATTAAGATTTTCATATTATAATTTTATTATGAAATAAAAATATATATAAAAATCAGTAGCTATCGCTACCGACCATATTACATTCAAGGTGTCTTGACAACCGAATTCATTCGCTTATATATAGTGCGACAAATCTTGATTACATTATTTTTAAACTTTTGACGCCAAACAAATATAAATTGAAGTTTATTACAACGATGTCACCGTTCCACCTGGTCAAATTTTATATTAAGATCTAGTTATTAAAACTATTTATTTAAAATTCTAGAACGGCAATTAATAGCAACCTAAAAATAATCACGTATACTACCAGTAATGCTAGCATATCCAAATCCAAATCCCATGCAAGTATATCACGTTACCCCTGACAGTATCGCTTACAAACCCATCACCGACCCAATTAATAACTCGTATAATGCTAAATAAACACGCCTAAGCCATTTAACAGCTTAACGACCTCAACCCATTAACCTCTGCATTTCCCTAAGCCTATAAACATACGTGAAAAAGTGCTTAGCGTCAGTCCTAACGCACTTATTAATATTAATGCACTCTTCGTAGTAATAAATGACACTTTGTCGGCCTGAGGTACACGTGAGGTACTTCTCCACACACAAGTAGGTAATAAAACAAACGACACAACAAACATTATATTAATGGCCCAAGAAGATTAAGTGCGGACCGTAGGTCGTTAATGGCTGGAAGTCGGGCTATATCCATTACATAGGAGGGTCGTATGACTATATCCGCTAAAAGCATGAATGAATACGCTACACACGTTATTATTATCAAAAAGGAAGATCTGATTTCCTTAAACCTTTAAACAAAAAAAAATCAAGTACTAGGGGATTTTAACAGACTCATAAAACTCCCATAAACCTTCACCAACCTTGAACTTTGTAGTAATTCAAATGGGCCTTGGCTATAGCAAAGAGACATTATATCATCTACTAAATTGTAATGGGTTCACTTTCACAAAGAAATCTACCCCTGAGCTAAAGTACTTGAGCTGCCTATAGCCAAAAGTCATGGGATAATAAAATAAGAGATTACGACAAGTTTTATGGGCCATAAGGTTGACACTGCAGCATCTTCAGACTCAAGTTCAAGTTCCCACTTGTGCTTTCTGCTACGATAAGCGTTTTTGAATAACATTTTGGATTTCGATGCCGGTTAGAGAATTTCGGGAAGGATTTCTGCGGAGCGCCATAAGCGTAGTATTGGAGAAAGTCAGCTTTCTCTCAACAGGTAGACTAGAACGTTTTTCTCCACATCGCAGCATTTTTGCCGTTCGAAAATTAATTTATTCTGCGTTAGATTAATTGACCTAAAACAAAAATTTCAGGTCGATAACGTTGTTGCATGTTGCATCAATGGTAATAATGGAAGATCACGCGGTTAACAAGGAAATCTTAATTTGCATCAAATGCTAATAATTATTAAATAAATGGAGTTTGCACGAAACTTTGACTTACCGAATTGACTTCGCATCCATGGGTAGAGCGGACTAGGCAGAGCAGCAGCAGGACTATTCTGTTGCTGCGGTGGGCTTTGGTGGGGATTGGGGTGGTTTTGATTGGTGTGGTGGTGGTTGGGCATTTGACCCGGATGTTGCTGGCCCTGTTGCTGGACATGGGCATGTTGTTGATGGGGATGAGGTTGCTGGACCATGGGGTTGGGGTTGTAGCCCATCATGGCGTGATTATGATTGTGGGGATGTTGTTGTTGCTGAGGATCGACGTATACTTTGGCGTCCACGTAGCCCTTCGGATCGGCGTAGCCGCCCAGTTGGGCATTTGACCCGGATGTTGCTGGCCCTGTTGCTGGACATGGGCATGTTGTTGATGGGGATGAGGTTGCTGGACCATGGGGTTAGGGTTGTAGCCCATCATGGCGTGATTATGATTGTGGGGATGTTGTTGTTGCTGAGGATCGACGTATACTTTGGCGTCAACGTAGCCCTTCGGATCGGCATAGCCGCCCTTCGGGTCCACATACCCCTTCTGATCTACGTATCCTTTATGCGTCCCGTTCGCCATGTGATTGACATTCACGTTCACGTTGACCTGGGTCACAGAAGGGTCGGGTGAGAGCGAGCGGACCAACTGAGACCTGTGACTGCATTTTGCACGAGGCGTACTGTGCCGGGCCGTTTGGCTGCTGCTGCTGAGCAACCTGCTGTTGTTGCTGCATAGGAACCCCGGCGTGACCCATGACGGAGGGCGGTGGTGACGGCGGGCGATAGCCCCCATTGTCCAGTTGTCCACCAGGCCCACCATACCCATAGTTGAGCGGCCCGTTAGCCCCACCAACGGCTCGGATATCGAGGCGATCATAAGGTGGGAAACGGGGGTAGGGCAACTGCTGCCCGCCATGTCCGCCGTAGTGATGGATCGTATTGCGTGGGTCGCAGTTGGGGTCAGGCGCTGAGCCATTGACGGGCGTCGTGCAGGTCTGGTAATGGTCCGGCGTGCCATTCCGGAGCTCAGGAATGTATGAGTTGAAGTAGGAGGTCATGTTGTGGTGGTGGGGTGGGGCGGGGGGTAGTGTCGTGAAAGATGTGGGATCCAGCTTAGCGATGCAAGAATAAATAGGATTTCTTAGTTCTGGTAAGCGCTCTGTGGTTCAGAGTGCTTGACGGACTTAGAGGTCAATCGTATACATTGAGTGGTTGAAGGCTCTGAGCTACAGCGTTGTGGATCCCGAGATGCGTGTCATTCAGATTATTCGCGTAATTGAAGGGGACCGTTTAAATCAGGTCTTTCTGTGCCTGTAAATAGAGTAAAACGCATAAATGAATTTTCATATAAATGACAACGAAGCAACGAATTTCCCAAGCGGATTTCAGTCTTGCCAAAGGGAAATGCGATTTTTAGGTACATTTTTTTTTAACGAGCTAAATTTATTTCTGTATAAATACAAATTCAATTTTTGGGTGTTTCACAGTCGTTCGTATTTTTAAATTTATGTCTATTCAAATTATTGGTTAGTGAAAGTTCTGTGGCTCATGTAAAACTGGTCCACCAATTCTTAGAACGTCAGCCAAAACTCCGCAGATTGATGGAAACGATCAAGCATTTTCGTCTACAAAATATTCTAAAAGTCGAAATGACAAGAATATTTGAGCTCTCAAAATCATTTACAAACTAAAAACCGGCATAGTTGGTTAAGTGAGATTTTAACAATCGATCCGTAATCTATGAAAATGACAAGCTAGCTATATATTTTCTCCTTCAAAAATGCTTACATTAAACCCTTTATATTGTAACATCTCATCCTGAAGCAAAACATACAAGATAAAAATACACCACATCTACACAGATCATGTAAAACTACTCGTGTAATCAAAATCATTTACAAACTAAAAACCGGCATAGTTGGTTAATGAGAATTTAACAATCGATCCGTAAGCTATGAAAATGACAAGCTAGCTAGGCAATCATCTGGAATCTGGAAATCAGTATAATAAGTCTGTCCATTTTTAAAAGCTACATTTTCTCCTTCAAAAATGCTTACATTAAACCCTTTATATTGTAACATCTCATACCTGAAGCAAAACATACAAGATAAAAATACACCACATCTACACAGATCATGTAAAACTACTCGTGTATGAATGTATTCATGTATCCATGTACATAGTCATACTCCATATAGGGCAACGCTTCCAAGCCTGTATGTTGAATGTCTCACCAGAATAAAATTCGACCCTTGGGACGAATTAATTTCTCAAAAACCAGTTCTCCGAACCCTTGAACCACCGAAGGAATCCCAAGTGACTCACTTGAGTCATTCTCATAGCAAAGATCAGTTCCGGCCTTCCTCAACAACCTCCAACCATATGATTCCATATGCCGACACAAATATTATTCTACCGCCTTCCAAAAAATTCATAAATGTCATGGAACACATTTTCTCCGCAGCCTGGCACACAATTTTCACTTTATCAGAACGTCCGGTTCGGTCTTAAGCTCGGATAAGCCTTAAGCTCCGGCATGGCCTATCTCAATATTGAAAAATTGAACCTTTTTTCCACAAGGTGTGGGTACGACTGGCGTATGGCACACGCTTGTACCCTTTTCTAAAAAACTTAAACAAGATTTTTCACAGTTGAACACTTCCGTAAGCAAACTTAATTGATTTACAATTTTTAAACATTTTAAAGCCAGCAGTTTTTTAGACTCTGCTCGACAGCGACTGACTATGAACAACTAAAAGCTTTTGACGACTTGACGTGATGTTATGTGACACATTTTTTTTCGGGGACTTTTGTAGCCTGGTTTGAAAACATGTTCATAACATTTAGGACTTTGTTCCAGTTACAATGGAAGGCTAGGGCATGGTTTTGAAAAAAAAAGTATGCGGAGCATAATGCAGACATTCATCCGAAAAA
>VNWX01000837.1:0-18112 GCA_009869905.1 Ceratophysella communis
ACTCCTTGCTGAGGAATATCCAGAACCAGAAGATCATGGAGAATTAATCAAGTGGGGATACCCGCTTTCCAAATTTGTTGCTGAAAAATTGTTGCAGCAAGCCCAAGAACGCGGAGCTACCATTACTACGATAAGATTCCCTGGTCTTTTCGGCAGCACGGAAACGGGTTACATGCCGCCAGGCTATAACCATCTCTGGTCTACCATTTTGGCTTCCATGAGAGTCCGCTTGGTACCAGAGATTAATGATCACAAAGGAGTTCCAATTATGGCAGTTAATTCAGCAGCCAAAGTGGCTATGGATATTTTCTTGAACGACCAGTCAGAAACTGGAGTGTACAATTTCACATGTAATTCTTTCGCTTCAGAAGAACTTATCCAGGAAGGATTGAATGAACACGGGATTTCTTGTGAATTCGTTCCGTTCAAGGAATGGAGAGAAGCAGTGTTTGAAGAAGCTGGTGGAAATTTGTTGGGTCCAGTTGCTTCGCTCTATGCAGATGAAGAGGGAGAAGCGAAGCTGTACAGCCTGCATTCCTTCTCAAAGGAAACGGAAACTATTGATGTGACGGATTTCAGTCCGAAGGTCAAACGCAACTACCCGGAGGTCGCTAACGTGGTACCAGATGCCGGAACTGTTATTCGAAGGCATCTAAAGGCTCATTTTGAGGAAGCTGCGGCGGCGGCCACGGTCTAAAGCTTCTCAATTTCAAATCTATTTGCAGCCTTGTCTGCACATTTTTTTAACGTGACTTGCTTCCAAGAAGTCCCACCCAAATAACTTTTTGTACCAACTAAGCTAATTCTTAATTGTACTCAGACAAATGAAAAACAATATCTGGAATAATCTACGCTAAGTAGGCAATAATTAACAATTAAACTAAATTCTAATTATAGGTTGAATAATTACGCCCTCCGATCAAAATTATTCCGATTCCTGATCAATTATGTAGGTATAATCAAATTTGAATAAGCATATACAGTTAATTATAAATTTTTAGAAGCATGATAAACGTAACTCATAAAATTTAATTCGCATACTAAAAGAAAACTCAGCTATCTAGCCCATCCACTTCATGATTAACTTTAAACTGCCTCGTGTCACTCAAGATCAACTTCTGGTAACGTGTAAGATGCAAATTAGCGTAATTAGAGGTTATGGGAATATCATTCATTAGTTATCGACCAGCAGCAGAATGATACTGGATACTAGATACTTCGAGATACTCGATACTGGTCAGACCTTCAGTTCGACATTATAATCTTTTGTGTAGTGCATTTCCTTGAAATTATAGTTTACTTATTTAAAGGCCGTAGCTCGACGCTTGACAAGCCACAGTTGGCGTCGCGACAATTAGGTGTGGCGGGAATCAGGTGCAAAGTGCTGAACAGATTTCTATTTAAATCATGGCGGCGTTAATATGTTGCTTGCTTAGACTCGAGGTTAAGCTTCTGTAGTAGCTAAACCGGTCAATTTTAAGTTTACGTAGCGCCTATTTGGACTGTGCCGACGCGACTTAACGTTGACTCGCTGCTCGCTGCGCAATTCTTACTGCCCCTAAGCCCTTGATCGTCGCGTTTCCAGCAACCGTCTGCCTAATTGCCACGCGCCAAATCGTCGCACGCCCAATTGTCACAGAAAAAACACCACAACTGGTGCACGATGCGAAATAGTTGTTTGTCTACTACCCTGAAGATGAATTTGTTGCCAATTCTTGAAGAATGTTTTTTTTTTGAAACTGGAATTCTTTCCTGGTATTACTCATGATCATGATTCCAGAATTTATTGAATTATTCGTAGGCAGCAGATTTTATGTTTCCTGACTGAACAAAATTTTGAGTAGCTTATGTCTGCTATGATACGCAAATGAGGCATCATGATCATAAATTTAAAAATAACTGAGAAATGTTTATGTAAATGCATATCATTACAATATTTCCCTGCAAAATATGTTTTAAAACTAACCAATCAATAGCACTAGAATCATGATTTATTATATAGCTAGGCTTGCAAGAAGCTAACTGAAAGAAATTCACATTGCTTTTCATGCATTGAAAAGTCTAACCGCACGAAAACCAATTTAACTAGGAACATAAAATAATCAAACAATTATGTATGATCAAATCATCATGAGTTGATCTTTTGGTCGAAAATTAGGAAATTACGATGGAATGCAAAACCTCAGATTAAAAACTTTCGGTTAAGATTTCCGAGTCTTTGAGCGAAAAACACGCCATTGTTGTCTTACGTCTTATCACCTTAGAACCGAGATCATAACTTCTCGTGACCAAATGAATCAGTATCAAAATTCAGATTAGGGGATAATTTACGAGTGGGAACTTTTGTAAATATTTTAGCGACAATGCCCTCCAACTCCGATTTTTAAACGAAATTGGTGAATTCTAATTAGCAAGAACTATTTTAAAAGATTAAAAATAAAGCCGTTTACCTGTATTCGATCCTTCAAGATTCTCAGCCTCCTTTGAAGCGGCGATGATGGGATCAATTCCACTGCGCTGCTTACAAAAAATAAACCAATGGTATCACTTCTCAAAATCTTAAATCGGGAAATTTTTAAACTTTTTTGTTCGTTTTCTGATTTAAAGCTCAGAAACGGGCTATTGAAACGTGATACGAACAACGGTCGTGAGAAATTGATAAATATTTCTTTGGTTTGGCAAAATGGGTGTGATCTACCTACAAGCACTTGCCCATATGTGGCTTTCGCTTTTACCTATGTATTATAGTTAACCAGGTAATTGAAATATACGATTGATAGCTAATATGGTTATATACCAGGAATAAAAGCTCGCATTTGATATCAACGACTTTCATTTCTCATTAACTGTCATTAAATACTCGTGACTAGTTCAGTAAATAACCATTTAATTGTATTTCGTCTTGGTGGGTATTTCAACACCATGGTCAACAATCAAGTTTATTTACTTTATTGAGATTAAGAGAATGGCACTTGCTATTAAATTTGTCGAGTGACTGCCTATATGTCATTATGTCATCCTTCAGGATAGACAGGAAATTGGATATAATTATAGCTGATATGTATTCGTGAAGCTGAAAATAAAAAATATAAACATTAACTCACGCGCCTCTTTGCCTGGTGTAACTATAGTCAGTAGGAATAATGGAACAGTTTCAAGGTGTAAGATTTGATTCTATCTAGAGATAAGAACTGGTTTAATTTTTACTTCAAAGCCTTCCAATGACCGGTTACGTTCAAGTACCCATGCTCAAATATACTGTTTTCATTGATTATTTGGCAGAAACAGGCCATTTATTTATGGTTTTTGAGTCGCACTTATACTAATACTTTATGCAAAATCACTTTAAATCCGAAACAGGGTTTTTAGCTTATGAAGGAATCAAAGTCGGCTCATATACTAGTTCTGTCATATCCTGATAAAAAAAAAACTAGTGAATCCAGAAGATCAAGTGCACCAATATTTAGATAATCATGAAACTGCTTTCAGTGAGTTTAATTGCTCAAAAAAATCGAGGCACAATTATTTGCTGGTTAGAAATTATTTATTTAAAAAAATGTGAAGTGCTATTTACTAAACGCTTCAAGGTTGACATTGTTGATTGTATGTATACTTTATATATACATCTTGTACCTAAATTTGATGATACATATTCTCGGCTGATGTTAAGGCCGTTTTAAAATTTTGAATTTTGGCCGAAACGAACTGCTTGATTGTATACCTCTTGGATTTGGTTCGAAAAGTAACATAACGAGAAGCTTTTCTAAAAAACTCGTACTAGGTATTATCCATTAGAAAATTATCTGAATATTCGGGTTATCTGAAGTGTCCATATTGACCACATTGACATCCGTTCAATCAACCGTCTAAAACTAAATAGATATCGCTTAGGTCAAACAAGCGTATAATATCGTAAACTTGTCAGCTTTTTAATAAAAAGCTCTTTTGCGCATAGGTTTATCAGCAGTCGAACCCTCAGAGTATACTAAACACATATGAGGTTGAACCACCATATTTTTGCGAGATTTTGAAAACAAAAATTCATTCGAAAGTATTTTGATAACTAGGCGATTTGTCTGAAATAGCTACTAGCTAGATCCGGTTAAATTAGATTGGAATAAACCATGCATTGCAAACCCGACATGCAAAACATCTGTACCAGTGCCACTTAGTGATGAACGATTTACTCGTTTATCTTCCTGAATCACTCGATATATACACGCGAATAAAATCGTAACAAAGACGAGCGTTTTATTCGGAATACCTAACGTTTGTACATAGATAAACACTCTAAACTGCAAGGTCACCTGTCAATTTAAGAAGTGGACTGCCATGCGGTTTTTGTCATTTTACTCAAGCACAAGATTGATGCAGTGAGGTTTTTGGACTGAAGACCACTTACATCGATTGTCGTTATTTGGAATATATATACTTGAAAATCAAGATTCGCTCGTCAAAGATATAGTTGGAATGCAGTTAAATATATAACTTTTATATTTATAGTGACAGTACCTACCTAAGGGTTTTCTCACTATTGTAAATAAACTGACATAATGAATTCAACTGTATAGCACATGAAAGTTTGTTTCAATTATATATTTTTAGTATAGTTATATTGATGGGGCGAGTGTCAATATGCGAATTTGGTTTGTTTTTAATACAGCCTGGTTAATTTTACTGGGAAAACCGGTACCCAGGTCTATAGAGGCGTTTTGAAAACTACTGTTGATTTTGTAGACAATAGATAATGTGAATTTGTATAATGGGTGGCCGATACCAGAAGGTCAGTAAAGTAATTAGGTGTTTGGTGAATTAATACAGGGTTGACATGCTTTTTATTTACAGGAGGAACGGAATTTAGGAAACTATAAATATAAAGGTGACCCAGTCGCGAATCGGGTCAGTTGCTTTTGTAGCCTATTTCTAGTTTTACAAAGTAATTGCTGGGTTAGAGGAAGCTCCGTTTTTATCTCCCGTGCTTGGGTTCTCAAATTCAAAAACATTTTTCAATTGCATTAAAATAATCAAAAAGTACAGAATCTAAATACAGATTCTGTAATTCTTAAAGTTACGCGTGGAAGTGAGTGTTGAAATGGTGTTGAGAGGTAAATTTTAATTGCATAATAGAAATGAGTAAAGATTTCATAATTTTTTAAAATTTCATAAACCGTTTTTTTATGTAACTATCGGACAATTAAAAGCTTTATTTTATGTGTTTTTCGTTTAATCTTGAAGACAAAGAGCAAGCATGGGTTACGCTTGCAATTTCGGACGTGGAAGCTCTGCAGGCTACTAGTGCTGGCGAAATCTTTGGAACAAACGTTGACGACACGGAAAATTTTTATCTTGGTGACGGAAAATGTGGCAGCGGAAATGAAGTAAGAAATTTTACGATTTTTATTCTTCGATCAAAGCTCATATTTTCTAAATTGTTTTTCTAAATATATAAAATATGAAGACATAAATACGGTTTGTGATTTTCTATTCAAAATTTTAAAGGCATAGTTTTAAACGGTTGGTTTTAAAGAAAGTAGGAAAAGTGAAGCATAGGATCAATATCGTAAGTAAATTATTGCCAATTGGGCAAATATATAAACATTTTAAATTTACAGTGCACTTGATACCAATTTTCTAGAAAATTCGGGGTGCTAACAATAGCATATTCTTGCATTATTAGTATAAGCCCACATTGTTTCAAGTAAAAATTCGAAATTGAGCATTAAAAGAAATTTACAAGTTGATACACTACGTGGAGATAATTTTTTTTACTTTCTCCACTGGAGAAAATGTTTTCGCTTTCTCCACTGCAGATAAATTTTAAGCCAAAACACAAATGTCACGTCTCTGGTATAGGTTTTCATTCGGTCTGTAATAAAGCATAGAATTCAATTTCGGCCGATACGAACATTGAACATTACGTAAAAGCCTGCTTCAAAAAAAAAGTAAAGAATACAAAAATGCCCCGTGCTCTAAATATATGTAGAAAATACATAGAGTACATACCCAATTAAATTAATAGAATTTTCAATTTATAAACAAAATTTCCAAATAATTTGCCTGCTATAATCACTAATCTTAAGTACCCAAACCTAGCTTTAAGCTTCAAGCCCGACTGAAGGCAACTGATGAGAGCCATGTATTGATACAGAAGACTTCCACGATGTTTCATCGCTATAAGTATATTGTATCCTTAAAAACAATATAATACTGGCTACTTTAAAAATTGAATACACTCGTACCCTAGTACCTGCCTATCTACTTAATTAGTTAGTGCCCTTATTAGTTAAAACTTGAAAAACTCTAATGAATCATTCTCATGGAATTTGATTAGGGATTTAATTCTGTTCATTTAGATACTTGATCCAACAAGAATTCCATGTTGTGAAAGTCATTTCGCAACAGGAGCTGGCAATGCTGGGCCTGTCTAACTTGAATTTGGAATTGATTGGAAAACTCTGGTGCTGGACCTTGCAGCAGTTTGGGAAATGCGTCTTTCTTGCTCCAAACTTGCTGGTATCTTCTTTCTAGCACATAATCCATCAACACCGCAAAGGTATTTTCCAACTGGACTAATTAAAACCCCTCATTTAGGTTCGAGAAGATGCGGATTCTCTCTTCAAGAATTTAGATTTTTCGGCCATAGCCGACGCAGGGAACCCACAACGATTTGTAACCAACATTTTTGTTTTCACACCTTCAATGAGAACTTTCGAACAATTGCTTGAAACCGCTGAAAAAGCTAATACTGGTAATTCTTACTCGAGCGTATTTAAATCAAAAGGCCCAGTTTCATATATAATCTCTTCAAATTTCTGGATTTGGTTTTATTAGGATCTTTGGATGAGAATTTGAATAAATTTTTTAACAACTGGAAACGAATTTCTTCTAAATCCGTGTTCCAGTCTGAAAGCGAATCGGAAAGAAGCCCAGGGTAAAGACCAAATAAAAATTATTATAACCATATTAGTATTTATCGGGCCCTTATCTATAACGTATTCTACTCTCAGGCATTTCCATGCGCCAATAACTCGATTGAATTCGCTGCCACGCCTTCAAGATTTGGACAAAGAAGATAAATACGTACGTTGCTTAATTTTTAATAAGAATTATAAACTTTAAAATTCGATTAATTGTATTTTTATGACTTTCCAGAGTCCTACGCAAGAATGGCTTAAAGTCTATTTGCATAAGGTCTTGCCACTATTGAATAATCAAACGGTAAGCTACGGAAAGGTGTATTTTTTACTGTAGACTTTGGAAGACTATAATTTTTCTGACCTTGTTTTTTTTTTTTTTTTTTTACAAAGATCGACCCCGTTCGTGACTACGTGACCGAATTCGTTAAATCTCACGGACTTTCTGAAGCCAGTTCAGTGGAAATCACGCCTGACGAAAACTTGGAAGATTACTTGGACACCATCGCAGTTGTTGGAATGAGCTGCCGATTCCCAGGAGCAAATACGCCAGAGGAATATTGGAAGCTTTTGTCTGAGGGACGCGAGGCTATTCGAAAACTCCCTGCTGATCGCCCTGTCCCCATCCTATCGGAAGTCTGGGACATCGAAGCAGGATTTCTGAACTGTCCTATTGATATGTTTGATAACAAATTCTTTGGAATCAGCCCACGTGAAGCCGTTTTGATGGACCCACAGCAACGACTTTTGCTGGAAGTCATGTGGGAAGGCCTGGAAGATGCTGGCATCAATCCGCAGCGCCTACGAAACACGGATACTGGAGTCTTCGTGGGACTTTGGCAGCAGGACTACGAAAGGATCATCATGTCCAATGCCACGACGTCAGCTGCGACGGCAGAAGCCTCTCATTTCCTGCATACGTTTTTGGGAAATAAAGCCAGTGCAACTGCGTCAAGGCTGTCTTATTGCCTGGGCTTGAATGGACCAGCATTGGCTGTGGAATCTGGCTGTTCATCATCGCTCAATGGCGTTCACTTGGCTTGCGAAAGCTTACACACAGGTGAAACTAATTTAGCCATTGTGTCCGGAGTCAACATGATTTTGCTACCAGTGAATCCATTTTCTGGAAAGCATGCTGAAGACGATTCCGTGGTCTTGTCCAAGGATTTCAAGTGCAAGACATTTGATGAGAGCGCCAACGGATTTGTCAGGTTTGCCAAATTTGGAATTTGTGACCAATACAATTTATTACACCCAGAAATTTAACGTAAACATGTGCTAGATTATTGTATAACTTAAAATCATGAACGTTTTCGATAATTTTCTAAGCTAATTATTAATGTTTTGCATTTCATCGGTCATTGTGGTTACTAATTAATTTATTTTTTTATTTTTAAAAATATCTAGAGCGGAAGGGTGCGGGGTGATTTTGCTGAAGCGTTTTGAAGATGCTCGCCGAGATGGAGACAAAATATTGACGATAATCAGAGGAACAGCTGTTAACAACGATGGAGCTGGAACAAGTTTTGGAACACCGAATGAAAAGGCACAGGAGAAAGTATATCGTGCAGCCATGAAACGGGCTAAGGTTGCTGCTGCAGATGTTAGCTTCGTAGAGGCTCACGGAACTGGCACTATTGTCGGTATGCTGGCAAACATATGTTCCGAAGTCATAACATTATATGACACTTCCATTACATGAACATCCTAAGAATTTTGATATTCTTTCCTTGCAGGCGACCCAATTGAAATGTACGCCGTAGGACAAGCTTACTCTGAAAACCGTACTGAGCCTCTGTACGTGAGCTCAGTCAAGACTAACATTGGGCATTGCGAGGCAGCTGCCGGCATTGCCAGTTTGATTAAGATGATTCTCTGCATTCAAAACAGCGCTATTCCTCCTCATTTGAATCTGAACAACCTTAATCCTCGAATTGATTTGGAGAGAATTCCAGCAATCATTCCTCAGAAGCTCACAGAATGGACAGCAAGTCCGAAAATTGCTGCCATTAGCTCCTTCAGCATGAGTGCTACCAATGCTCACGTCATTGTTCAGGAACCGCCAAAGCCCAGAGCAATTCTTCCTACAACCTGCAGAACCAATGCAAATGATTACAATTTCAGCTAAATCAGAAGAAGCTCTCAAGGCCTTGAGCGAGAGGTACATCGAATTCTTGAAAACAAATGTTGGCACTCCACTCAGCGATATCGTATACGCCGCTAATATTGGAAGAGCATCGTTGCAGCATCGAATGGCTATTGCAGCAAATGACACTGCCCAACTTTTATCCCGACTTGAAAAACGCAATTTTTCAATGGGCAAAGCGTCTACACTCAAGGACAAAGTAGGTTTTCTCTTTACCGGGCAAGGCTCGCAGTATATCGGAATGGCTAAAGGGCTTCAAGAAGTCTTTCCAGCTTTTCGAACAGCTTTGGAAACAGTTGAGAAACTATTCCAGTCTAGCCTTGGCGAATCGCTTCAAAATGTAATTTGGAATGACAACGGGCTTCTCGAACAAACCCTCTACTGTCAACCAGCAATTTTTTGCATTCAATACTGTCTCCTCCAACTTTGGAGCTCGTTTGGACTCAAGCCGGACTATGTTCTTGGGCACAGCATCGGTGAGTTTGCTGCCGCAGTCTGCGCCGAAGTACTAAGCTTAGAAGATGCAATGAAATTAGTAGTCGCTCGAAGTCGGCTTGTGCACACCCTCCCGCCTGGTTCCATGCTTGCTCTAAGAGCCCCATTGAAAACCGTAAAGGAACTCATCGGCAGTTTTTCGAGCTCGCGCAACGGCGCTTGGATAGACATTGCTGCCGTAAACTCTCCAGAAGAAGTGGTCGTTTCAGGACAAGAGGAACAGATCAAAGAATTTGACGCGCTGAGCCTCAATAACGGCATAAAATCTGTTGCAATCCCAGCTACGCATGCCTTCCACTCAAGAGACATGGACGCAGTTCTTGAAGAATTTGGAAAAATAGCTGAAACCGTTACTATTGGAAGTCCCAAATGTGTATACGTTTCTGGTACACTGGCAAAACCTATGGAGCTTGTAGAGTTCGATGCTCCGTACTTTCAACGCCACTTGAGAGACACTGTCCGGTTCTCAGAGGCGATCGGACTAGTTTGGGCTGAGTGCAAGACCCTTTTAGAAGTAGGAGCTCAACCAATCCTGCTGGGCCTGGCTATGGGCAATGTGGAATCAACTTCCGGTGTATTCTGTCCTTCACTAAGAAGAAAAGACGATCCAGCAACGTCATTTTACGCAGCTATGGCGAAACTGTACATTTCTGGTGTGGACTTCGACTGGTCGTCAATGTACGGGATTCGCCAGAAGAACGTATCTCTCCCTCACTACCCCTTCCAACGTCAGAAATACTGGTACGTAGACGAGGACGCTGATCAAGATGAACAGACCCCGATTGTCCACCCTCTGCTTGGAAGGCAGTTTTTGTCACCCTTACCGGATCTTGTATTTTGTCAAACTTATCGCCTACGGGAATTAAGTTACATGGAGGACCACAAGGTAGCAGGTTTCGTCGTTGTTCCGATGGCTGGACTACTTGAATGTTGTATGGCTGCTAGCCGAGAAGTTCTGCAAGGTGGATCCCTGAACAAATTTCCAATCACTATTGAAAACATGACCGTAGAAGCTGCCTTACCACTGGAAAATAGCTGTCGTATGCACACCTTAATTTCGTCAGAAAAATCAACCGAAGACGGTTTAAAGTACCGGTTGACAATAAACCGGAAGCTAGGAGGACACTACGACAAATGGAAGAGACATGCACAAGCCGTCTTTGCACCAAGCTCCAAGTTGCCGGATCTGCCTATAATGGACTTGGAAGCACTTAAGGCCAAGCTCACACTTAAGGAATCCCTAGCTAACATGTACGAAGAAATTGACAAAGTTGGAATTCAGTTTGGACCGAAATTCCGCAGCTTGGTTTCCGCCTGGTACTCGTCTGAGCATTTCCTAGGAGAAGTCAAGCTCCCGGAAGATTCAGCTGAATACATTTGTCATCCTATCGTATTGGATGCTACAATTCAAAGTTTCGCTTTTGGAGAATTCGCTCACCAGAACCCGGAGTCAACAGAAGCCAAAAAGAATCTCTACCTGCCACTCAGCATCAAGAAATTCACCTGGCTTTCCAAGACCATGACGCAGCAGCTCTTTGTCCACTGTGACATAAAGTCGGGAACAGTAACGCTCTACAATGATAGTGGAGAACCTCTAGGCGTCATGGAAGGATTGGAGCTTATTCAAACAACGACTAATTCTATAATTCGAGCTATCAGGGCTGAGACGCTGGAAGTACCTGATTTCATGTGTGATCGTTGGAAGCCTGGAATGGGAAAAACGAGCGCCCGTGTCGATCTCTCTAAATTGAACTCACCTTCTGTCACTACTGATGAATACCTAGCTGCTATGACCGGAGTAGATGACTGGAAGCCGGATTTTATTGCACGCTCTGACGAGAGTCTCATTTACACCCTAATACTGGGTCTTGTTGAAGCAGGCTGGTCTTGGCCAGCAACTGGTCGAAATCTACATGTGGATGACTGGAAGAAACTCCTTCCTTCCGCTGTTAATTCAAACGTTGTTGGTCAGTACATGCGAGCGTTAGCAGACTATGGCTATTTGACACTCCTTGAGCCCGAAACGTACCAGGTACTCAAACCTCTTCCAACAACAATCGAATGCGAGGCTTGTATTTCTGAAATTAAGAAGAAGCCATTGGATAAATTGCCCTTTGATCCTGAGTGCGAGAATAACTTCGGAGACTGGTACGGAAAGTGTTTACCACAGATCTTGTTGGGCAAAATGACTCCGCTGGAGTTTCTTTTCCCAGAAGATCCCACTGCACATGGAGCATTGTATTTCTACACCCAGGCATATACTTACAACCACCAGAACGTTCTTGCCAAAGTAAGTTGTGTTTTCGTTATCTTTAAATACTGGGTAAAATGTGAATCTAGTAGCAACTATTTAATAATATACAAATTATTATTTTCCAACAGGCCGTTCTTACCGACGTGGTCCGAAATTTCGCCGAGACATCTTCCAAAGATGGAATTCTGCGGATTTTGGAGGTCGGCTCTGGTACTGGCAGCAGTGCTGTTCCCTGTATTGCCGCTCTGAACGAGATGAAGATACCATTTCATTATACTTTCACTGACATTTCGCCTATGTTCCTTAACGAAGCCAAGACTAAGCTCAGCCTCGGCACAAATGTGACCTACCAAGTACTGAATATTGAGTTGGATCCTTTGAGTCAAGGCTTTTCTCCGGAAGAGTTCGACGTAGTCTTGGGCGTCCAAGTTATCCATGCAACAGCTAATCTGACAGAATCTCTGCTGAACATAAAGAAGCTCCTGAAGGTCGACGGTGTACTGCTACTGGGTGAAGGCTTCAGACTCTACAACATGCAAGTGTTTACTTTTGGCATGCTGGATGGGTGGTGGAGATTTTCGGACTTTCGATTAGATAGTCCACTTACGGCCCTTGCAAGTCAAGAGCAGTGGAAATCTTGCTTAGAAGATGTTGGATTCGGAGAAGTCGTTTCAGATGAAGGCATCTTGATTGGGGTTGTTGCGGCAAGAAACACGAAGCCATTGTCCAGTATAGCCAGACCAGCTCCTGTTCTTCCGCCAAGCAAAGCCTGGCTTGTTATCAACGACCACAGTGATTTGCAAAAGTCTGTGACTCAGAGCCTAGAAGCTTACGAACGGAGCGTTCAAAGGGTCACCCTCCGGGTTGAAGACTCCGCTACTGACCTTTATATTAATCCTCTGGACGAAAGTGGATTCACCAGCGTATTCAGTTCAACTACCAATTTGGAGGGCATTCTCTACTTCTTTACAGAATTCGAAGATGAGACAATCGTTGAAACCCAACGACGCCTCTCAGCTTCGCTTCTTAATCTGCTTAAAGGCTTCGATCTGAACGTGAGCTCTATCAAAGTCCGACCAAAATTCGTTGTAGTCACTCGCGGCGTTTACAATATTGGAGATGCCGGACCAGGAAATCCTAACGGAAGCATTGCCTGGGGGATGATGAAGGTGTTCCGAAATGAGTACCCAACCATTGCGGTATCTCTGGTTGATCTCGACCATTTGCCATCTCCGCTGGCACTCGAAGCTTCTCAAGTTTTTAGCCGTCTGTGGAGTCAAGACGACGAAATTTTCACAGCCTTTCGCGGCGAGAAGCTTCATGTTCTTCGTCTTACCAACGTTGAAAAGCCGAAGCCACCGGTACACTTACCACATTCTGATCGCTATAGGTTTATCAATCCTGAGAGTGGAGCCTTTGCTGACATCGAGATTGGACCAAGACCGCAAAAGGACTTACAAGATGAAGAAGTGGAAATCGAGATTCGAGCTACAGCACTTAACTTTCGAGATTTGTTCATGGTCCTCAAGCCCGAAGGCTTTGAAATGCCTACGAAAGGCTTATGGCAGAGTCAAGATTCGGTCGGATTGGACGTAGCAGGTGTGGTTGTCAACGTTGGAGAAAAGGTGACACGATTCAAGGTGGGCGACAACGTTTTCGGCTTCACATACAATGGAGGTATTGGAAGTCATACTATTACTCCTGAAAAAGGACTAATGAGGATGCCTGAAAATATGACATTTGTCGAGGCTGCTACCATACCTTGTGTCTATGGGACGGCCCACATTGCTCTGATCGAAATGGCCAAAATTACGAAAGAAGATCGGGTTCTGATCCACGTTGCATCAGGTGGTGTTGGAATAGCATCTATTAATGTTGTACGCTCTGTCGGCTCGGAGATATACGCGACGGCGGGAAGCAAACGCAAGAGAGCATACCTACGAGCGCTTGGAATCAAATACGTCTACCACTCCCGTGACACGACCTACAAAGAAGGAATCATGCGCGATACCAATGGAGAAGGTGTGACCGTTGTATTAAATTCGCTCACAGGACCAACCTTCAAGGAAGCCACACTAGATTGCTGTGCTCCAGGAGCACAGTTTATTGAAATTGCCAAAATCAATATTTGGAAACCAGAGGAAGTTGAAGCCTTGCGTCCAGATGTGAAATACACCATTCTGGATTTGAGTGACGAGGATGCTGCTAAGAAAGAAGAAGCAGAAGAGAGTTCCAGGCTCCAAGAAAGCTGCTCACATATTGAGAAACAAGTTGCGGTTGGAAACTATCGTGGTCTCCCGAGCGTTGTATTCCCGTTGACTCAGCTACGAGATGCCTTCTACTACTTTCAGAAAGCAAGGCATATTGGCAAGATTGTCGTCCGTATACCGACAACAACTCTGACCGGACCGGGAAAAATTGTTCATAACAACTGCATGTTCAACGAAAAGAGCACGTACTTGATCACCGGTGGATTGGGTGGAATCGGAGTCGAAGTGACGAAATGGATGCTTAACAAAGGAGCACAAACAATCGTTCTGGTCGGACGCAATCTGCCCACACCCGTAGTTCAGAGGCTTCTCGATGACCTGAACAGTAAAGGAGCCAGCATCATTGTGGTACAAGCCGATGTTGGAGAATACGAGGCTTGTGCTCGTATTCTGGAGCAAATTAAAGAACTCAATCTCCCCCCACTACGTGGAATCATGCACGCAGCTGGTGTGCTAGCTGACAATTTGCTGGCAAAGCAAAATCCGAAGGACTTTGAGTATGTGCTTCGACCGAAGGTATTTGGCTCTTGGTATCTGCACAACTTGACTTTGGGATACCAACTGGAGTTTTTCATCATGTTCTCCTCGTTGTCCGGAGTTATCGGCATGATGGGACAATACAACCACGCTTCGGCGAATAGATTTCTGGATGCTTTGACACACATGAGGGAAGCCATGGGTCTGCCAAGCACTACAATCAATTGGGGTAAGTACTATCGAAATGGCTAACCACTTTCAAAAACTATTCGATAGTTTATTATATTTTTTACGTATCACAGGCGGCTGGAGCGACGTCGGTGCAGCAGCACATTTTAACGTATCGGCAGAAGTATTCAGTGGCATGCGGTCCTTCACGCCGGCCCAGGGCTTGGCTGCACTCGATGCAATCATGAATAGACAGGAGGTTCAGGTTGCCGTTACGGAAATATCAGACTGGAACATTGTAAAAGACCTCTTCCGTCAAGGCAAGTACTTCGATGAAATGAAGTCTCACAAACTGGAGGAAACGAAGTTCGACAAATACGAGCACTTGATTGAAGAAATTAAGAAGGCTGAGACTACAGAGGAACGACAGGAGAAAATTGAAACTTACATAGCAGCCATTTTGAAGCAGACGCTCAATTTGCCTCAGACAGAAGTTCTAGACGTAAACCAAGACTTTTCTGAGTTTGGAGTGGACTCGCTCATGGCCATGGAAATGAGAAATCGGCTTCATGATGTACTGGGTGACAAAACCCTGAGCATCAGTGCTCTTCAAGAAAATCGGACTATTCGAAGCTTATCTAGGCACTTGGCAATTGTGATGGAGACGGAGTCTATAGAAACTCGACCATTGGAGGAAATTTTGAAAGAAGACGTAGTTTTGCCGGAAGATATCAAACCTGCAGAGACTCCTGCTTGTAAGCCTTCGAAGATAAAAAATGTGCTGATTACCGGAGCTACGGGGCATTTAGGAATTCACTGCTTAGCTGAGGTTCTCAAAGCTTCACAAAACATGACTGTCCGTTGTCTTGTTCGAGAGGAGTCAGACACTGCAGCTCTGGCAAAACTCGAGTCCGCTATTACCAAATATCAGATGTCTATCGAAAGCATGGATAGAATAACAGTCGTCGCCGGTGATGTAACCAAGGAACAGTTTGGTCTTACGCCCGAAATTTACAATTCCCTGTCTCAAGACGTTGATGCTGTTATTCATTGTGCAGCTAAAACTAGTCACGTGGAAAATTACAGTTGCGGAAGCAAGCGGGACTTGCGAACCAATAACGTAGTTGGGCTGATCAACGTCCTGAAATTTGCCTGCAGTGCTAAGAATAAGCCGCTTTTGCATGCTTCCTCACTCCTATCTGCGAACAAACTAGAAGATGCTGGGCTTATCTCCGAAGATTATCCAGATCCTGAAGACCTGGGAGAAGGAATCAAACATGGCTACGTTCTTACAAAATTCGTAGGAGAAAAACTGCTTGCCCAAGCTAGTCAACGTGGACTTCCCATCACTACCATTCGATTTCCAGGACTCTTCGGCAGCTCTGAAACTGGCTACATGCCACCAGGCTATAACCATATTTGGTCAACCATACTCGCCGCTATTCGAGTTCGAATGGTACCACAAGTTCCCAAAGAGGCAAGTGGCGTACCCATTATGGCCGTCGATTCCGCTGCCAAATTAAGTATCCATATTTTCCTGAACGACGAATCAGAACTGGGAGTGTACAATTTCACCGTGGAATCCGCTGTGACAGAAGATCTGATCAGCGACGGCTTAAAAGAGCATGGCATAGATTGCGAGTTTGTTCCATTCAAGGAATGGCGTGCTGCTGTCTTCGAAGATGCGGGTGGAAATATTCTCGGCCCTGTTGCCTCGCTTTATGCCGAAGAAGACGGAGAAACCCGAATGTACAGCATGCATTCACTTTCGAAGGAAGCTGCCAGCATTGATGTCTCGTATTTCAGTCCAAAAGTCAAGAAGAACTACCCAGAAGTTTCCAGTGTTGTCCAAGATGCTGGAACTGTTATACGAAGGCATCTCAAGGCACACTTCGACGGCCTTCTAACATCCGCAGTAACGCCGTCATAAATCTTTGTCTTATGCTATACTTACCGCAACACCTGTTTTATTACACAACATTTTTGCAACTATTATTGTTCAAACTAATTTTCTTTCGTGAGTTTCTATAAATAAAATTTACTGACCCAAACGCCTTCCATATAATTTTAAATCAAGTAAGCATCAATGTAAATTTGCATGGACTTCAAGTTAACACCTGAACCATATTTTGCATATTTTATCCAAATATTCACCAATGAGCTTCCTCCTATGACCAGATAATTATTATATTACCTTAAACTTGTAAATTCCAAGCTGAATCACAAATAGGTATGACGGTAAATAGGTATAATCAATCTTCAGAATTCGCATTTGATATTAAAGTCTAACTAATTTTTAAAGCTATGGGAAGTTTTACAAATAATTGATAGTAGAAATTTGCTATGAGAATGCAGCAGTAAATATTATGTATCGGAAACCAGAACAGGAACTTTTGAGTCTCATACCTGCTGAATGCTCATAAAAGTTTAGAAAAGATAACCGGTTTTGAATGATCTCGGACGTATTTGAGCGATTGATTAACTTGTAAGCGCAGAGCAATCATGATCATGGAAATTGTCGTGAAATATGGGGTGTGACAATTTTAATGAGATGCACCAATACATACGCCTGTACTTACTTGCATGATATTTAAATAATATGGTGATTAATATTTGAGTAACACTACGGCGGACTTAGCATTCCCCAAGGCCGAAATAATTCTACTGAACCAAAGTAATTAAATGAAACGCAGAATCTCATTTCGTAAAAGTGAATAACTGGCTGAATTTAATAAGAAAACAGGAAGCAGAGTAGATTGTTGTTATATACAGGTTTACCCACTACTTATGTTCAGGGCTAGAGATTAGATGGTCAGGGTCTCGCTAAGGGAGTATTAATTTATTTACCGTAAAACATTTTTCGCGTAATTGTAATCAGTTGAAGTCTTGAATAAGGAATAATTCTAAGGGAATTTTGTACCCGTTCTGTAAAAAGTATAGGATTATTTTCGCTAGGATGAGCTGGATGTGAGCCATTTGCTATTAAGATCGTACTCATGAGCTCGAATTAATAATTTGGGAATGTATTCATTTAATTGATTCGTGATTCAAACATAAAAGATAGTAGTAGTACTAAAACAATAACCTGATCTTTACTCTTGCTGGCTAATTGCAGCAATTTCAGGATTACCTAACTTTATTGTGCTGTCGTAATAAACTAATTCCTAGAAGTTCCTGTAATAAATATACTTAAGGCCTTATTGCGTAAGAATATACATATTTTTCAGTTCTAGCATTGTCCGTGTATGAGGATGTCAGAGATCTCGAGCCTGGGTTTTGGCTCGAAATCTCGCTCACTCCCGTGACCGCTCATGTGTGGCGCTGAAGGGCAGATTTCGGAACTTCTCTACACTCACTCTCACTTCAGGAAGCAAACTGCAGCGTCAGC
>VNWX01000838.1:0-18085 GCA_009869905.1 Ceratophysella communis
TCTTCAGAGTTTCCGGGTAGTTGTTTTCGTAGTCATTTATAAATTCTAAGTAAAACGGAATACCTGTAATTATCAAATAAAGTACTGTTACTCGCTAAATTCCATAAAATTTTGGCAATAGTACATAGGCAAAGGCATTGGCATTACATGCTAAACATAGATGCTGTCTGAGATTCAAACCCGCCATATCCACGACCACAATCCATTGGGTCACATTTTGACCTTCCTGTCTCAGTCGGTCCGTATGTTTTAGTCCAACCTCCAATAAACTATCGGCGTGGCGATTTAAAACAGGTCTTTTACCAGCCAAGATCATTTTCCGAAGGTTCCAAGCGCCGAATGGTAATATGTAAACTGAATTTAATATCCAATATTAATTCAGGTACTATTTTTAGTTGTACACTTCTACCATGTCTCGACTTACTTGGACTTCCTGTTTTATCAGAACCTGCCAAGTATACGGGAAAAGTACTATTGAGATCTTGCATATTTAAGGCGTCAATTTTGTAGCTCTTTCTCCAGGCCATGGACTAAAAAAAACATTAATATGATTCAATTTTTTTTAAAGTGTATACTTTTTTCAATAGATAATTCTGCTTAATTTCTGCAGCTTCACACCTTTCCCAGCTTCTGACTCGCCTTCTGAAGGTCAAACTCTGCGTCTATCGACAAAAATTAGACATTCGAAATTTTAATAAATAATCTCAAATGAAATGCTGAAAAAATCGAACTAATCTGGTGCTATTATTAATTAATGACGCGCAGTTACCTCGTATCCATCGAATTAAATACTCGTCCGTTTGCATGGAATCCTTATCAAGTATATTGCTAACAAGCAGGCGAAACTGTGGATCAATTTAAAAATATTTATGAGTCATTCAAGTGTCTAGAAATATGCACTAAACATGGCTTGGGTAACAGTTGAATTGTAGATGGTTATCAATTCGATTTCTATGTATACCTTTGACAGAGCTGTGATTTCTTCCGAGCTGTAATTGAGCTTGAATTCAACCGAAGAGCAACCATATATTATTGAAGCTATTGTAATTATAATTAGGGTAAACAATCTACCTGACAATACTTTTGACATGTTACTAGGTAGTCGGTCGATTACTATTCGAAATTTTTAGCAAGGTAAATATGTAACTGGTTAAAAATTCTGAAAGAGTTAAGGAAACCTCAAAGACTTGGAATTGGTGTCCAGGCCCATGGGCAACTTGCTCATGGCACTAGCAGGAAAAGCGAACTAAAATTAACGCTAGGATTTGTTGAAATGCTTTCAGAAACGACGTAATCGTGATAATTTGATTGTATAAAATATAAAAAATGTCGATATTCAGAATTATACAATCAAGTTGCTTCACAGGTCGTAATTATCTCAAATAAAAATCACACAATACAGATTCTTGTGCAGGTAAATGCATAGTCATTAGTCATGTAATGTAAATGTAATGTAATGTAAATGTCTAGTAATCTGTAAAAATCAAGAAGGTGTCTAAGCTAAAAACTCAAGTCCTGCTAATTCACCTATTTAATAACTATAGAAAAAAACCATTCATTAAGACCGAGTACCCGGACCCGGAGCTCTTTATAAGAATGGACTGTCCGTCTGTCTGTCTGTCCACCTGTCTATCCGTCTGCATAATAATAAAACATCAGAAAGAATGGAAAGGAATGCTCTTTTTCGTGATCTTGTAAAATAAAATGGAATTTTGTGTTAATTCCACTAAATAATTTTGCTTTGGACCTAAATGATTTGGACGAAAAATCACGTGGAACAAAAGGTCATTGGACGAAAAAATTGGACGAAAAGGCGTATGGACAAAGTGGCTTGGACGAAAAGGCCGGGCACGGTTTAAAGCACGTCTGGACCAATCTATTTGAAATTTTATTCTTTATTTAACACGTTTAAAAATAAATAATAGTGTAGCTTTGTGCTTGATTTATAATATGCATACTTCGCCAATAAATTTTTCGAGTTTTATCAAATATACTTGTTTAATTTTAGTAACTCTCGAGTCGATATTGCACAGCTCACATTAATTCCGATGATATATATCCGTCTATAAAGCTACATCTTTTAGTTCAGGCATAAACTCTAATGTAAATAAACCACATTTTTTGATCATTTTAAGGTAATAATTCAAGGTCTTCGAGATAGCTTAAGCAGTGCACTTATATAATAAGCCATTTGAATGTCATAATCATATTTTATGGATGAGCGATTGCTTGGATTTTTTCTTAGATATTGTAGAGAAATGATTTGTTTCATGTTTACCCTTTAAAAGTGAACGAATTTAATTTGAGCTTATTGTGTAACTCAAGTGGCTATCATACCTATCACACACACAAGCAATTTCAATTTCAATGAACATCAAATCAGTCCTGATTAGGCTAGGTTGAACTAAGCCATGGTTAAAGAAATAACGAATTCAAAATTTACTGGACAGCTCAAATGATAGCTATGTAAATCTAGAATCTGTCTTGAGATCCGCCAAGGCGAGTGACCAGACTTTCAGGTGTGGCAATCGACAGAAACCAGTCTTCCCATTCCGCCTTATTGTAGCTAAATATTCGTAAGCCTTTTCGTGTGCCAGGTGACATGATGGGTCTGCCAATGTCTAGAACTCTTTCGAAAATCTTTGGTGCATTGATAGCAACCATATGTTTACAAGTCTCCGGATAGTTGTTTTCGTAGTCGCTCATAAATTCCAGGTAGAATGGTAGACCTGTAATCGAAATTACATCTGAATTTTTTAAAATTCACTGACATTTTTCTAATTAAAATTTTTATATTTGAATCAATTTACAAGCTAAACAGAGATGCTCTCTGAAATTAAAGCTGACAAGATCCACGACAAGAATCCATTGAGTGGCATTCTGGCCTTCTCGTCGGAGTTTATCCGTATGTTTCACGCCAAGCTCCATTAAACTAACCATGTGCCGATTTACGGCTGGTCGTTTTCCGGCTAGTGTCATTTTTCTGAGCCCCCAATTCCCGAATGGAAGTAAATAAACTGAGAAAGGTTTTGAAGGTCATTTAGAGCCGAATCATAGTTTAATCGAAATGCAAGCAATTTAACCATATTTTAATTCGGGGTCGTGAAAATGACCATTGGTATCACTATCGATGAAACGCTTACTTGGACCACCAGTTCTATCGTAGCCCCCTAAATACATTGGAAGAGTTTCATTAAGCTTTTGGATATCAGCAGCGTCTGGTTTGAAGCTCTTTTTCCATTCCATTGACTAAATTAATAAAATATTTTAAGTATTAAACATAATCTAAATGAGCGTTTATAGATAAGCGTTGAATCTCAGTCTCATTTTACCTTTCTGAGTTTCTGATTCGCTTTTTCCAAGTCAAATTCTGCATCTAAATATCCAAAGCACTTGTTTAACGTTAAATCACGTTATTATTCGAGGAATAGCCTCAATATCCCAACAACTAATCTTACCTCGTATCCATCGAATTAAATACTCATCTGTGTTCATGGAATCACTAGAAATTACTTCGCTAATGAGCTGTCGAAACTAAATAAGAATTAGAAATTTTTAGCTGTTCCAATTTACGCTTTACGTGGCAAGTTGAACTTTAAGTCTGTTTACTCAAAAGCTATTTAGCCGAGCGGCGTTTATTACTTACCTTTATTAGAGCGCTTTTCTCGTCTGGGCTGTATTTGGGCTTGAATTCTGCTACAGCAAAGCCAAGTAATAGTAATGAAAATATCGACAAAATTATTAGAAATTGCCAATTTTTCAACATTTTCGCTAATTAAATAAAATAAAAGAGCCTGCTCGTGGGACGATACGAAACACGAAACTGAATACCCGGTCTCGTGAAACAAGTCTCTTAAATATTTTAATTAAATATAAATATAAGTAATCCAGGATATGGGCTATTAAGTGACACGTGCGCCTAGACGGATTAACAGGTTTATGGTTTTAATTATGCAAATAATTTAACACGCATTTTACAACCTTGAAATATTAAAATAGCCAAAAGACATTCCATAGATTTTATACTGTGTATATTGAGAATTTTAAGGCTTAATCTTTAATACTCCCATGGATTTTGTATAATCATATTGCATAATATCGTATACTCCTAGATACGAGCTGTAAAAACTAATGAAGTACTACCCGATGATCACTTATTACTGCTAATTGATAGGCTGATTTACGTTAAAAATTACATTTGGTTGAAGCTGAAACTACTGAGACGGTGGTATCGAAGCCATCGTCGATTATTTTTAGTATTTAATAATTATGTAATTCTACACAAACTCTTTCGGATATTTTTTTTCGAATTCGTGGAAATAAAACCTCATAGAAGAAGAAACGAAATCTTGGGCTTCTATATCAATGACAATGACCATTCTTAGCTTAAGTCTCAGCCACTGTGTAACTGTCCCTCCACCTAACCAAACTTAACAGATTCCTAAAGAAGTTTCAGAAATAACAGATTTACTTTAGATTTATTGTGTATTTTTTATCATCTCGAATTTGATTAAATTCGATTTCCGCCATATCTTGAGCTAAGTTGATCCGGTGAAATTACGTCTAAAATTGCCTTTTGCCACTCCGCTTTGTTTGTACCAAACAATTTAATTCTTTCAAAAGTTTGAGTTTGTACAATCGGTTTGAGGAGCTGTAAAACATTTTCGAAGATTTTTGGAGAGTTGAATAAAACCAGAAGTTTTAACTGCTGGGGATATTGTGATTCGAAAATCAAGGCGAGTTCAGTGTAAATCGGAATACCTGTGTGAAAATTATAAATCAGGAATTATTTATAGGATCTTGCCGCAATAAATAAACGTAAACTTACAGCCCAAGCACATGTGCTCCCTGAAATTAAGGAATTAAAACAAATTCTGATGATGTCATGAAAAAATGATGACTTCAATTAATGTAAAAGTATCCCATCTAATAAACGTACCTCACGCTGAACCCAGTAAAATCACACAATACGACCATTTCTGACACATTTAACCCTTGTTTCTGTCGTTCAGTTATGCTAATTGATCCTAATTCGAGTAGTGATTGAATATGTCGTGTAACCTTTGGTCGCAAGCCTTTCAGAACAAGTTTTCGAACGTTGCATGCTCCGTAGTCCATTTTGACGACTGGAAATATGCAAAATTATAATTTTTAAAATTTCTCAATTCCAATTTTGATAAACAGCTTTTTTCTCACCTGGAGATCCAGTCCTATCAAAACCGGAGAGTTGCACTGGACAAGTCTCGTTTATCATTTTTAAAACTGGATCTTGGAACATGGTGTCAAGCCCATTTTGTTTCCGCCATTCTAGGGCCTATAAAAGCAAGTAGAAATCCAAATATATAGTCGAATTTAAATTTAATGCTTATTTCATTTCTTTACCTTACGAAGTTTCTGATTAGACTTTACCCAGATCAAAATCTCGATCTACAGACATTCAAATTAAAAAATATAATTATCAGCGAATTTTGAAGCAATTAAATGGAGATACCGACCTCGAATCCAACGTATTAGATATCCATCAGTTTTCATGTAGTCCTTGTAAAGCGCATCATTCACGAGTACGCGTAACTAGGTAAAAAATACTTGATCAATGGCAATTGGCAATCCGTAAAATTTGGTTTACAATAAATAATGAATTAATAAATTACATCCCGGAGCGCAGAAATTTCGCGAGGGCTATATTCCGGCAATGGTTTAACAGAAAATATTAATTGGAAAGCGATGAATAACACTAGAGAAGTACTCATTTTGAAAATTCTAATGAGCATTGTGACCAACGTATTAGATATCCATCAGTTTTCATGTAGTCCTTGTAAAGCGCATCATTCACGAGTACGCGTAACTAGGTAAAAAATACTTGATCAATGGCAATTCGCAATCCGTAAAATTTGGTTTACAATAAAGAATGAATCAATAAATTACATCCCGGAGTGCAGAAATTTCGCGAGGGCTATAGTCCGGCAATGGTTCAACAGAAAATATTAATTGGAAAGCGATGAATAACACTAGAGAAGTACTCATTTTGAAAGTTCTAATGAGCATTGTGCCCACAAGGACTTTTATGGTTGATGGGGCCTTAATCTGCCGCACTGCTTTGTAGATATTAAACTGACTGGTAATTTACAATTTTCCTGAACTCGAAAAATAAGATCAGGAAAATTTCGCTTGCAGTTTACATCAGGTTTTTTTTGCATTCGGCCTCGCATGTTAGAAGTCACAAGCCGCCAATCACGACAGATAGGTTTTTAAGTAGGTAACGAAGTGGTTTCCATGTTTTTTTTTAACACTGATCGAAAAATCTACCTAAATTCTCTAAAAATGCAGTATGCATGTGACTGCGTCGTACTTCGTACTCGAAACAGAAAAACAGGCTGTTTCTTAACATGCGACAATTATGCCAATGTAAAATCGATTAGAAACTCCGTGTCCTCTGTCTAGTTTTATTTTTTATTTAACAATTTTCCTGTTAAAACTGGAATTGTTAATTAACTAGTGATGGGTAGTAATCAATCAATCAACTTCGTCGCCAACTGTTTCGCATCACAACAAAAATGCACGTGGTGCAATCGAGAAGTCATTCTTCCGCAGACAAGAGTGTAATTATATTGCAATATTCAGTTGCATTTTTAATTCAAGGTGAAAAGTACGAATTTACGGCAAGTGTCGAATATAAAATTGCGTATATCTTCTTGTACGTTCAACGTGAAGGTAGTCATCTGATTTCTGATTTACATGTATACCTAATTTATATATTTGGCCTAATAATAATAACGAAAGTGAAAAATTAACTAACGACATGTTACTATGCAACCTGCATTTGCCTTTTGAAATTTTTAGAGGCTAATAACTATAACTTATAAAAAGATTAGTCGAGGAGAATACGTCTAAGCTACAGTTCGAATTCCGCCATATTGCGGAATGAGTTGATCAGGTGAAATTAGGTCCAGAATTGTTTTCTGCCATTCCGCCTTATTTGAACCGATGGCATGAATTCGGCCAAGAGTTTCAGGGCTCACAATCGGTTTGACCACTTGAATCACGGTCTGAAAAAGTCTTGGGGCGTTGATGACAACTAAGGCTTTGAGTATCCCTGGATAGTATTCCTCAAATATTGAGGCCATCTCCGTGTATATTGGAATACCTGCAAGGATTTCAAAGGAAAANATCCCTGGATAGTATTCCTCAAATATTGAGGCCATCTCCGTGTATATTGGAATACCTGCAAGGATTTCAAAGGAAAAAGGTGATGATTTCCTTTCTAAAAATTTAAAAAATACGTAGCGTAAAGCAATCTACAATTAAACGATGTTATATTAAATTTTTAAAACTTACAAGCAAGGCAAAGATGTTCCCTGTAATCAAATTAAAATCATAAATCAGAAGAATATACAACATTATGATTAAGGATGGAATTATGATGTATAACCTGGAACTGAAACCAGCCATGTTGTTCAGAAACACCATTTGTGTGGCGTTAAAGCCTTGTTTCAGTCGCTCACTGATTCGGATCAATCCTAATTCGAGTGCTGCTTGAATATGTCGAGCAAGACGCTGACTACCCAATCCGCTCAACACTAACTTCCGAACTCTACAGGCTCCCCAGGCCATTGTAACGACTGGAAAATTAACATTATTTCATAATTATTTGTTGAACTATATTGTAAATATATTTTCCAAGGATCGCTACTTCGAATGTAAAGTAACCTGGGCGTCCAGTCCGATCATAACCAGAATACTCTACTGGACAAGATTTGTTTAGCTTTTGGAAAACCGGATCCTGGAACATGGTGTCCACTCCAGTGCGTTTTCTCCATTCAAGAGCCTATGAAATTAAAATAATTTTTTTTTGTCTTAAACCGAAATTTCTCGGGCTCGTCAGCTGAACATGCTTACCTTCCGTAACTTATTATTCGCCTTGTCCAAGTCAAACTTTCGATCTAATTAAAGTATAGCTAGATCAATTAATTCTGCTGAAATTCTTGACAAACCCGATTCGTAAAATATTTCATTTCTTAACCTCGAAGCCAACGAATCAAGAAAGCATCAGTTTTCATATAATCTGCATAGAGCGCATCTTCGACTCGAATTCGGAACTTAAAAAATTTAATAAAAACTATAAAAATTCTGGTATAAATAAATTTCGATCCCAGTCAATGCTTGGCTGGTTTCAAAAGGATTGTCAATTTACCTTTTGAATCGCCAATATTTCGTTCTCACTGTATTTCAGGGGATTCTCACTTGCTAATTGAGCACAGCTTTTGACGATTACACATAGCGTGACAATAATAGCAGCTGGAATTCTCATTTTAAACAGTATTAAATTTTGATTTCAAACACCAAAACAAAGATACAGATATTTTAGAATTTGCACGTTTACAATACACGCTTATAGATTGTGATCATTTGGTCACCCAATTCGAACCAGGACAGGTAGCTTTGCAAATAATTTAATTAACAAATTTGAAATTAAATAAATACACAATATATATAGCGGCGTAAAAATTATACAGTTTAATTAATCTGCTAATTTACAATGACCATGTGTCAAAAAGTTTACCTGTTATCAATTTATAGCGCGGTACAGCGGATAATACAAGATGTATATTACGATTCATAAATTTATTTGATTTTTCCTTGTAACATGTTACGTACAATGAACGCTAGTAAGTAATAAAACTGTAACTCACTGTTACGCAAATGACATTGATTTACTATGGGCTAAATTTACTAATTGTTCTTTTCTAATCAGATCCAGACACGTGTTTACTATAAAATAAACATTTAGCATAACTAAATTATGAAATAGTTCGGCATAAAAAAATTGCGATTTGCTCAACGTTATAAATTTTACTTGTTTTATATTCTTTTTTCGGCTCTCTGTCTGTTCATCTGCAATCTGCAACACAAATCAGATTATAATTAACATGAAATGCTCTTCGAATGGAAATTAAATAATAAGTAAAAGAGGTCCACTTCAGCACACGCTTATCTTCCAGCCGTCGGACTCCCACATTCCCATAATACGGAATAATAAAATACAGGACATTTCCAGATAACAAATATTAGCAGTCAGAATCAATGCACACATTGACTATTTAAACTTTAAGACTTTTCTAAACATACCTAACGACATCATGAATACATTTTCAATATGGTCCAGTAAGAAAGAAATGAAATTTTGGGGAATCAGGGTGAAAATGAAAAATTATTTTGTGAAAGACGTAGAGTAATCCATAAAACTGACAACGATGATTTAACTGATGATTTTTCTGAATAATTTCAATTTCAATTTCAGGTACAATTTATTGTAGGTATTATTTATTGTCCCATGAACCAGAGCTTTTCCATACTAAGTAGTATTGAAAAGCTCTGCATGAACTGGCCATCGTTCTTATAGACATTAAGAAATAAACAGTAAATTGAAATTTGTTGCATATAATTTACAGCAATTGATAGACTTTTACGTAATCTACTTCGAGCGTCGGTTTGGTCCAATTCTGCTGAGCCTGTTCAGGACTGAGCTGTGCAAAATTAAACATTGATCCGCCCACAGCTAAATTCAAAATGATATTTTCAGGTAGTGTCAACACCCCCAATGGACAAGACTTTGATGGCGTAGCCGTCCAAGCCGGAGATGTCAAATCAAGCTGAAAATATGTCACGCCGTCCATCAACCAATTGACTTGAGTCGGACTCCAGTCAACCTCGTAAACATGATAATCCGCGCTAAGATCAACTCCAGTATTATTTGCCACACCCTGTTTGACCAAATTGGTAGAATTTTGTCCTGACCAGGCCGTGAGAATGATTCGAGCTGTATTTTGAGACTGCATTTCCAAAATGTCAATTTCGTTGTAACAGGTCGTCAATTTAGCTTTTAGCCAAAGTGCGGGCCATAACAGATTTCCAGAAGAAACTCGTGCTCTAAATATATATTTTCCATACGTCGTTCCATTACCAAGTTGGCGAATGCGTCCAGATGTGAAATTCTTTCCTTGCATGGACTCAATTTTAGCCGTTATCGTTAGTGTTCCGTTGCCCACTTGGATATTATTCGTTCCGGCTACGTAGCATTGAAGATTTCCTGTTCCGTAAACAGGGCAAAATCGAAATAATATGTGTGTAAAAAATTACAATTTCGGATTAGTTGACTTATTGAACAGCTAGAGCCATAGGTCCGACCTTTAAGTTCTATTGCTTCCAATTCTTAAATTAAAAAGCGTTAAATTTAAGGCGACCTGGGAGATGTGCATATGACGCAATAAACTTACTTGCATCACATCCGATTTGGTACTCCCATTTTGTTGTGTCTAGCGAATTTCCGTTAAAATCTTACATTAAATATTAATGTCCAGGTCTGATTGGATTGCCTGTTTTCAGGTATTTCGTGTCGGGTTGCTTCTCTGGCTTCAGTTACAGCTGTAGCAAACCCCAGTAGCAGAGCATATTTAATTAAAGGAAACATTTAATGACTAGCAGAACTGTCAGCAAAATGCTTTCTAAAGAAAATTTAATGCTGTCAAACACTTTTCATACTTTTGCAGACCATTTTATACATAATCCGATTTTAAATACTTTGAAAATACAAGTTGGAGAAACAATAAATAATAAAATGAAATTTGTGTGAGTTAACAGTATTGGCATTTAAACATAGGTTAAAATATGATATAGCTAATTAACCTGCTCCATTTTTTAAATGAGACCTTTTTGTGTAAATATCGTAATTAGACATGCTTTGAAATACGCACAGCACATCTACGCACATGTTACCCTTGCCCTTGTCCCACTGTCCCAGTAGGTAGCATTTTTCATCAAGCGAATTAACCACAAAAATTACGCGTGTTAAAACTGGAAACCAAACACACGTCTGTTCAATACATGAACGGAAATGGGGCATTTAGCATAATGGTTTCAACCTTTTGGCTCAACACGCCTTAAAATATTTAACTTATATCTTAATAACAAAGCTAAAACGTAGCTTTTTAGAATTCACAAGAGATATGGACCCGGAAGCCTGACCTTCCTGGGGGTGGGGGGTAATTGCATTTAAGCTCGCTCACACAGCTTCAAATAATAAATTCCAATCAAGGATTACAATTTACAAACCATCAGGCGTACCCAACGAACAGATTTGATATTTGATTTCGTGTGTGCGACCTTTTATTATGACTTAAGACATGACCAAAGGATTTAAAGAGAGCCCTATTTATAGTCTCGATGTCGCGATAGCATATGGGCCGATTTAAAAACCTTAAAAATGTGTCCCTAATACACGACAGCATGGGATGGGCAGATATATCTTCAAAACGGTTTCCTTACATAACGGTCGGTCTACACTACCACGTTTTTAACGTTTTATTTATTATTACGATTAAATTAATTTTAAACCGATGGATGGTTTTGGTTTATGTGCCGAATGCTGAATAATATAAATTCATAATAAATTCATAATAAAGGAACATTATACACACATTAAACTCATAACAAAGCACTATTAATTTCAATTTAAACAAAAATTGAACTTCAAATCCTTCAAAATTAATTCAGTATGCATGCACATTTTTGAAAAAGCGGTAAATATATTTATTTATCTTCATCTAAATCATAAGTTAGTTCCGTTCCAATAAATTAGTTGGATTATAATAAAATCCCTAATAAGAAACTGTGGATCATCTGTCATCCCTATTTACATCAATTTTAATCCTGCCCATGCATCAAGAGTGGTTTCTTTGTACCAATAAGATGCACTTTGCCCAAGTTCTTGTAATGAAGATGGACTATGCAAGACCTGCTTTAGTGTCCGTACCAGTTACGTACGTAAACACCAGCCAGTCTAACATATTCATTTACTGGACGTAATAGGACGTGTGACGTTTTCAATTGAAAGTGAATGCTGAAGGACATTAAAAATAAAGTTAGATAGGCTATACTATACATGATATCAGCATCGGAGTGTAGAAATTAATGTGTAATCCTGACAGTGAATAGACAAGGGTTTAAAGTACATGCCTTTGGCTGTAGCCACTCTATTGCACAGAAATTCCTTACTAACAACAACCAGTTCACCGGCTAAGCTATAGGCTAAATTATCGTTATACATAATTTAGGGTATAGTGAGAGAGATTGCAAATTGTAAATTAAGCTCATCAGTCGACTCATATGTAATCGAAGGTCAACGCTACACCAAAACATTATCAACAATCGTCCACTAAGTTTCATTAGACCTTCTTAAGTCATTTCGAACGATTTTAAACTATTTTAAGATGCTGAAAGTAATAAAAACTTCCAGAAATTTGCGTGGCATAAGCTGTAAATTAGTGCAGGTTAACAGCGTCGAACGAAATATTGGATTGAGATGTTTGTCAACTTCAAGCAGGCTCGACAGGTAAATATTTGTACCATTTTTAAATCGGATAATTAAAGCACACAGATATTGACCGAAGTCGCAAATATTTGCAGGCATTACAAGCTACTCGTCGTCGGCGGCGGATCTGGCGGGTGTGCCGTTGCAGCGAAATTTTGTCGAAGTAACCTCGATGCCAGTTCTGTAGCTGTTATCGAACCCGCCGATGTAAAAGATATTCTAGTTAATTAAGTGCAGATTTTGTCAGTTTAAAGTAAAAAAAATATTGGCATTTCTTCACAGATGCACTACTATCAACCAATGTGGACTCTAGTCGGAGGTGGCATGAAAACTCTAGCTGATTCCGGACGCCCTATGAAAGATGTTTTGCCACCTGGAGTTAATTGGATCAAAGACCGGGTTACAAATTTCGAGCCGAATATGAACCGGGTTCGATTAGGAGACGGGCAATATATTCAATACGACTACTTGGTTGTGGCAATGGGCATACAGCTCAAGTATGAGCAGGTTATTCATTTCAATTTTATTTCAAATTATTTCGAAACTTTATATAGTGGTATATAGCCTAAAGGGATCCAAATTCAAGCTACAACTAACTGAATCAATTAATTATACGTTGTATTTTGCCAAGTTTTAATTAAAAATTTTATCCGTGGCTGATAACTAAGCTAATTTAAATATATACTGTTTATTTAGGTGTAATTTTAAGCTTTAAATAGAATTGTATGCACCAACTTTTTAAGTTAACAATTTTACTGTATTTAGATCAAAGGACTTCCGGAAGCCTTTGAAACGCCTGGGGTATGCTCGAATTACTCCCCGCTCTATGTTAATAAAACATACGAGGCTTTGAAAAACTTCAAAAAAGGTATGCCGTTGTAATTCAGTTCCATACCCAAATTATAATTGAAGTTACGGCTTTAATTCGGGTACAGGAAACGCCATATTCACATTCCCAAACAGTCCCGTGAAATGCCCTGGTGCTCCACAGAAAATATTATATATTGCAGAAGATTATTTCAAACGCGTGAGCAAGAATATTATTTTTAAATTGAAGCAATTTGTGAAGATTTAAAAAAAATTGCTAGAATAATTTTGGCGATACATTTTACAGACGGGTAAATTACAAGATGCCGAATTAATTTATAATACGTCCCTGGGCGTGCTTTTCGGAGTAAAGCACTATGCAGATGCCCTATGGAAAGTGGTTAAATCTCGGCATATTCAAGTGAATCTGAGACAAAATCTTATTGAGGTCATTCCTAAGGAAAGGAAAGCTGTTTTTCAGAATTTAGATAAGCCTGATGAGCTGAAAATAATGCCGGTAAGTCTCCCGTCAATTAGTAAAAATAAAGCAATTTCTAAATGAATCTCGCACATTACCGAATTCCGACATTATGGACATACGCAGTATCCAACTGGAAGATTAATCAAATTTTAGATCTATTAAAATGATATTTAATTTTAATTTTGTCTGGCATTATTATTTCCCAGTACGAAATGCTTCACGTTTCTCCTCCACAAGGCCCTTACGACGTGATTAAATCGAATTCCGAATTAGCTGACGCCGCAGGATTCCTTAGCGTTAAGAAAACGACACTTCAGCATTCGAAATACGAAAACATATTTGGCCTTGGAGATTGTACGAATTCGCCAAATTCCAAAACTGCTGCTGCCGTTGGTAAGTACTTTGTTATCAATAAAGCGACTTTTTACACGAAATTGCATCTGTATTAAAATTTTACGTTTGGTTTTGTATTATACATTTTCTGCTAATTTAAAACGGCGTATTGAATTGACTACTCAGTTGTTTATCTGAATTTCTAAACTTCCAGCCGCTCAATCTTGGGTACTTTACAAAAACCTATGGTCCGTAATGAATAATCGAGAGCCAACCATTGCCTATGACGGCTATGCTTCTTGTCCACTCGTGACCAGTAATAAGAAATGCATCTTGGCGGAATTCGACTACAATCTTCAACCACTAGAAACATTTCCAATTGATCAATCCAAGGAATTAAGAAGCATGTTTATTCTGAAGAAGCATTTCATGCCGTTTTTATATTGGAATGTCATGTTGAAAGGACTCTGGAACGGACCTGGGACAATGCGCAGCTTACTTCATTTTGGAATGAAATAATATGGATAAAATGCCAGTATTTTGATTACAAATATTATAACTGAGTTTGTGTATTGTAACTAAATTGTCAGCCACATAATATTTACATAAATATAGATACGAATAAATTGATGAAGGGCAGCTAAATCCCAATTGTTAAATTTCTAGACGTTTAAGTATTTGCTTTTGCATACAAAAATATACTTTTTACAGCATTAAACCGCTATTTTAAGTACCTATATAGCTATGCACAATGCCGCTTTGTTTACCCTAAGCTCGTAGAACTAGCAAAATATGTCTCAAGATGAGTATGTATTGGCCGTATACACATAACATTGCACAGATCACTAAATTTCTAAAAATAGCTCGTGTATATGTAGCCATGTAAATCCACCCGGCTCGGATACTTTCCGAATATTCAGGGCTAAAATTTCACTGGATGGACGTAGTTTGGGTTGGGATTAGTGCAAGCAAGGTCGACACGCGATTCAAAACATTTCCGTGTTTAACACTGCTTACAATGGAAGTCTATTCAGTTTCGAAGATAATGATTCACTGGAATTTCGTCATTGTGGTGCTTCTGGTACTGAATTCGTGTGAGGTTATTCCAGGTAATAGTATGCTATGCTTAGTAACTATTTAGACATCTGATTTTCAATTATATGAATATTTTATATTTGATTTTAAATTTGTAAACAGCGAAACGGCGATGCTATTCCTGTTCAACGCTCTTGGATTCAGACGATAAATATGATTGTCTCTACAATGTAGAAAATGCGACAGATCCATTCAGATTCATGGAATATTGTCCGTATTATTGTACGATACGGAGACAGGATTATGCTGACGTTCACGGTACAAGTCGAATTGAATGCTGAACTGCACCTCCTATCCGCAATTATTAATTTGCAATATATTTAATTAAAATTACTACAGCTGGGATCAGCTTCCTGAACCGAAGCTGTGAAGATGTGAAGCTGGATGAGGTTGACGCAAATGGGTTCTATATTACATACCTTAGATCATGCAAAAGTGATCTCTGTAATGGCGGAGATGGGATCGCAAGTGAGTAAAATTTACAATTTGCATCTCTGACTTCTAAAATAAAAGATCTAAATGTTATGTACTAAATCTGTAGGCTTAAAAGATATTCCAGAAGATAACGACGACGACGAATACGAAATGGATCCTGAATCATCGATTTCCAAGGCTTTTCCACATGTTCCTGAAAGCTTCACGTCGATTATTTGCATAATATTCATAGTTTTTCATTTGATTACCTAGTTCTGAGATCGAGATCAGCCAGTATTCATTTGCTACCTACTTGAAACTAGCTAAGGAGAGTAATAAATACGTATTTGCATTTCTACGCTTCTCATATTAAAATGTTAAGGTGTAAAGTTAACTTTGTAAAGGTCAAGCGATCATTTGAGAGAAAGTCAGAAATAATTAAGTCAAATTCGGTTGCCACACGAGTAAAAAATTATGAAGCATTGATTTTAGACCTTGAAAAACTTAAAATTAGGCAGGTTCTTCAGATGTGCAGTAGTGATCGGGTACATCCCAAAATACAGCCGCTCATCGCTCGATAAAAATTAATTTGTATTTCTTTTTTGAAATTATGATAATTAAATTGCTACAGTTCGGATACACCCCCACTTGTTTACAGTTTGTGTCACTTTCGACTAAACTACATAATTTTTTTTTGCATTTTCATTTTGAAAACATTTGAGATATCACAGACTCCACAAATTAACTGAATGCTTCCCCTGGTACAAGACTAATAAATGGAATGTGGAATATCTCTGAGCGACGCGCTAGGCTCTTATCAATCATTATTTGCACGATTTATCTATCGATAATGACGTCTGATACAAGGATGTTGCATGTTGAGGGCTTATGGTATCTTGTAGATAAGATAAGCTTTGGCATTCAAGTCCAGGACTTGGCGAATAACTATAATCGAATCTACATTTCATTCAGGTGACTACAGCTTGGCTTTGGCAGTACTGTGGCAATCTGACTACGTGAACACTTTCATTTTTAGGGTAATTACTAAGCGCCACATATTTAGTTTTAATTATGTATCAGTTTAGATTAATTAGTTTTGTGACATTAGTTGCAGTGGTACTGATTGTCGTTGTGAAAGGTAAGCTAAATTGTATTAGGAGAGTCGGGGTTAAAGTCTTAATAATTAAAATTAACAAGAGAATTTTGGCTGAATTGCAGGCCAGAGTCCAAGCTTAGAATGCTACAGTTGCCTCAGCCAAGGTACAGATACCACGTGTGTGGATGACCCAGAATTGGCAGAAGGTCAGAAAATTGTACAGTGTGAAAGTGGATGGTGTACCATTGTGCGGAAGGAGTACACGGAAATGCCGGGTGGGTACGATAGATTGTTATTTACAGCAGTTTTATTGAATAAATAGTTACACTGAAACTAATTGAAATGAATTTACGCATGCCGTATAATAATTTAGCGTTTGCTTGCTATATATTGACCGTTTTAATAGCATTAGTTTCGAAGATAAATGGGCGTCGATAAATATAATATTCATCAGCGATGCCGCGAGTTCTAATTCGCAGGCATGAATAATGTATTCTCAATTTTAGGTAAAATTGTCACTTTCCTCCGTTCTTGTGAATTGACGGAACCGGCCATTTCGGATGGCGTGATTTCCGATACACACTACACAACTCATTACAGAAGTTGTAGAACTACCAAATGCAATACAGGCGATGGGTTGACCGGTAAGAATTAGCCGAATTTTGATTATTTAAGTTAGGCTACCTGGTCATTTAAATTAGTCATAGCGTTAATCACTATGCGATTATCCATCTTCAGATTTGGAAGGCGTTGGAGACGGTGGTCCCGGGAACAGTACGCTTATCGTGGTCCCAGAAGAATCTGCGTCCTCTGCTCAAGTCGTCATTAATTTTTCGATTGTATTTATGACCTCAGCTTTAGCTATTTGGCATTCAGTTGCATAAAAATTTTAAGCTTCCTGTCTCGCTGCTGAATTATTTGTACACAAACCTCTTACATTCATATCGCTATAATAAAATATTTATTATCTCCAGAAGTGTTGTTAAATTTTGATAATTTTAAAAAACATTTAAGTTCCCAGAACCTCGTCACATAAGGCGAATTCTAAATTTTTGAACCTTTCTTTCTACTGTCCTCGCTCAGTTTTTGTAAAAATCGCTTATATTTTTGGGTGACACAGTTGGTCTCTGGAACAGATTGAAACTCAGAATATGTTTCACCAGTCATAAATTTTTTAAGTCTGGAATTTTTTAATTTAACTCAATTATTTCGCTTTAGTTGCTTCAAGAGTCATCGGTCTTGTAGATGTTACAGGTGTTCATGCCAGGACATCATACCGGGAGTTGAGGACATATATCTATTAGCTTATACTGATAAAATCTTACGCTAAATCTGTGATACTTTAGCCACCGTTTAAATGAGATCATTATGCTTGATTGATTCCTCAATTTGGAATCGTAAGCAGCAAGTTGATGGTATTGTCAATAATAACGCCATGCATAACTGTGAGAACAGAGTGTTTTGATATGGGAAAATATCTACCAGCACAGAC
>VNWX01000839.1:0-18072 GCA_009869905.1 Ceratophysella communis
CCTTGAGCGGGGCGTTGACTCGGGGCTCTGGCCACCCCTGACCCTGAGTGCAGAAGAGAGAGAACCGGGGCTTTGGACACCCGGCCGCACCTGCCGCTTTCCGACTCAGGCTACAGTCTTAGCCTGAAGCCTTCCTCTACACTGCACTCTGCATGCGGCAAGTGAACTGAAGTATGCCGCTGCTGCTCCTGCTCCTGATAGTCCTGATCCTATATCCTATCCTGATTCCTGATGCTGTGCTGTATGTGTTGTGTATGGTAGGTATGGATGGAGTAGAGGAGGGAGGAGGGTTGTTGGTATGAGCATGCGTGCTGGTGCTGGGTCTTTTGGTCTTCTCTTCATGTACTTGGGCCCAGGGCAGGAGAATGAGTAGATGAGGCTTGCCTTTCTTTGACTTCCTATGCTATGCTGATCCAGGGAGAAGAAGGGACACACACACACATACCATGCACCTTGCATTGCATATTGCATACCGTAAACTTCGATTAAGAGCCCGCCTCGAATAGTAGCCGGGCCTCGAATAGTAGCCGGGTCTGAAACAATTTTTTAGGAATAGTAGCATTGCTAGTGTATTTAACTAATTTTAAGGGTTAATAACTAGCGGTTCGTATATATCGACTCAAGCTCAAGCTATGACAGAATGGAATGAAAACGTTATCTTGACTCAAGAAGACTCCAATACCGTAAATCTTCGATTAAGAGCCCGCCTCGAATAGTAGCCGGGCCTCGAATAGTAGCCGGGTCCGAAACAATTTTTTAGGAATAGTAGCCTGCCTCGAATAGTAGCCCGGGCTACTATTCGAATTAACAGTCATTGAAATCTAAATTATCCTGCACGCTATCCTATGCGGCGCGGACTTTTTAAATAGCCATTCTGTGATTTCTTATTCCAAGTGCGTTTTTTTCGCTTTTGGGGTCCCTAATTATTGGATAGAATATTAGTCTGTACGTGACTTTATAGATGGGTAAAAGGTGCTTTGATTTGGATTTTAAACGTAAAGTGGTAGAGTTTGCTAAATCAAACACCGGCGAAGAAACCGCCAGGAAGGTTGGAGTCAACCCGAAGCAGGTTCGAGAACGGGAAAAAATCAGCGGTGTTGAAATTATTGATTTAGGTAGCATTATAACTGAGTAAAGTGTGCGACCGATTATAAAAAAACCAGGTTAGTTATCCTCAGGTTAGGTTAGGCTTTAAAACTAACCTAACTTGACTTTTTATTATCCAACCTAACCGAAGTTATATGGATCCAAATATCGCCTGGGTCGCATGCTGTATCTGTACCGAATTTTTATGGAATAACGTTATGTGTCTACAAGCTTTTGACTAATCAATACATTCATTAACCAAGGAGTTTTTGTAAATTAGGAATAGTAGCCCGCCTCGAATAATAGCCGGGCCTCGAATAGTAGTCGGGTCTAAAAAGTGCGGGAATGAATAGTAGCCCGGGCTCTTAATCGAAGATTTACGGTAATCGCATCCCTCCTCGCCTTCTTGTCTGCTGACTCTTTACGCGCAGTGCAGTAGTAACATAGTATCTATCTATGTATTATTGTGAAGTTCCTTGTCGCCTTCGCTTCTTGGTTAGTCATTATTGGTGCTGTTGCTGCTGCTGCTGGTTTCTGTAGTAAACTCGTGGGAACGTTAAGCTCGTAAAAACAGAACGGAAGCTCGTGAGAGCAGTAGTAGATAGTCTCGGAAGAAGTGCCTCATCCATCAGTCATCACTTCTTCTTGACTGCTGCACAGAAGAATAGCTCGAACTTCCTGCTCCAACACTAACATTGTCCACGTTGCCGTCAGAGCCCTCGGCGAACAGAACTGACTGAGCTTGACCTTGACCTTAGCTTGTGCTGGAATGGAGTCTGAGTCGGACTGGGCTACGGACACAGAGAACGAGGACGGGACGGAGACCGGGCTGTCGGCCCAGGAGCGCCTCCTCATCGCCGACATGGAGAAGCTCGTTCAGAAACGGACACCGTCCGTCAAGCGACCTCGTCGCAGTCATGTTCGACAACACGCTGCGACTGAACGTGAGCGAGGTCACGCGGACTCAGCTCCAGCCGCCTACCAAGTTCCAGGGCATGGGCACGCACGAAATCGTCCAGCGCATGGCCGACCGCGGACATATACTCTTTATGGACGGCATGTTGAAGTGGGTCGGGCCCACGGCCAACGAGGAGAAGAACGACCACAACCGGAGCTGGGCCGTGGCCGAGGAAGGTGAAGAGAGCACAAGGACGCTGGAGGGCGGACTGCTCTGTCCATGTGCCCCCATGGCCATCGAGCAGATCATGACGCCCAAGTGGCGCTTCCGCCGGAAGAACCGTCCTCAGACAGCCCACGACTTGGACCAGCAGAACAGTCCAGCCGAGCAGGGCGCCGTTCTCGCCCAGCAAAGCAAGAAACAGCAAGAGACGCTCGAGCGCAAGAAACGGAGCAAGCCTGTGAGTCATCAGCGCGCACCGCTCGTGCAACTTTGCGCGACAGTTTGCACGAGAAGAGCAGCAGACGCTCAGCTGGGCTATATGATGGAGATTCGTCATATAAATGCAAAAGGTGTGGTTACCTCAGAGAGGGGTGCTCACCCCAGAGCCTTTCTCAAGCTCTGACTTACCACACTGCTGAGAGTTTAGCTTTCTGGCTTAGACCTATATTTTGCCGAGAAACAGTCTAAATAGTTGTGGAGGGAGAGGGGTTTTAGGATTGAGAGCTACACGCGGTCAGCTGTTGGCATAGAGACTCGTGTGACTAATCTTAATTAGAGAGAGAGAGAGAGTACAAGCCTTTGTGTTGCTTTACAGGTGAACCCGTCGTCGGTGGTTCCAGTGTCGGTGGGGTCGATGGGGTCGAGCAGCTCGGAGAACGAGACGGACCCCGAATGTCTGGTCACGGATGAGGAGGAGGACGCCGAGGCTTTGGGTGAGACGGAGGGCTGGCTGGAAGAGACCGTGTCGCGAAGTCCATCGCCCGCCGTAGTCCCGCCACAGTTCGTTTTCCAGGAGGAAGAGCCGCAGTTCATCTTCTCAGAGCCTCTGCCAGAAGCTCCACCCACCAAAAAACGGTAACTCACTCAAGCCAGCAGCAGAGCTTCATGGCTTTTGCCCATGTCATCTCGCTAAATGCTTTTGTTCGTCTCTTTGTTTAGGAAGCAGAAGCACGATCCCCAGCCGCACACGGACGGAAAGATCTACCCCAAGCCCGCCTTCTCCTACTCATGTCTCATCGCCATGGCCCTCAAGAACTCCCGCACCGGAAGTCTGCCTGTCTCAGAGATCTACAAGTTCATGTGGTGAGCACGGCACAGGAGCAGAAGCCAGTCCGGTCTTTCTTGACCAATGCTAAATCAGTTTTTGCTTTTGCTCTTTCCAGTGATCACTTTCCGTACTTTAAGAGTGCACCGAGCGGGTGGAAGAACTCTGTTCGCCACAACCTCAGTCTCAACAAATGCTTCGAGAAGATCGAGAAGCCGGGCACGGGGACACGGAAGGGCTGTCTCTGGGCCTTGACTCCCGGCAAAATGAACAAAATGGACGAAGAGGTTCAGAAGTGGCTCAAGAAGGACCCGAACGCCATTCTGCGTGCAATGTCAGACCCTGGTACGTCCCTCTTTTCTTTTTGCCCAGCTCATCCTTTCTTTTCAGTCCACCCCACCTGCCCGAGACTTGAGCTATTTGTCGTTGCTTGCAGAGAACCTGGAGCTGATCGAGCGCGGAGAGCTGAAGCGAGACTACAGCGGGAACGGCGGTGCTTCCGACGAAGACGACGAGGAAGACTTCTCGGAGCTCTCGAGGCCACTCACGCCGACCCAAGTGGCGAGTCGCGGGCTGAGTTCCAGCGACACGGACGCCCTCCTCTCCAGCACCAGCTCCCCAGTCACAATGGCCCAAATACGGGCCACCCTCCAGCAGCAGCACGTCGTAAGTCCCTGCCCCCAGCTTCTGCCTGCGTCAGCCTATTCGTAAGGACTCACTCGAATAAGGGACTGAGCCTGGCTGTTTCTTTGTTCCAGCGCCCCCTCGAAGCGGCCGTGTCCGAAGAAGCCGGAGCCCTGGGCAGCGGAAACTACCTCTGTCATCCGAACGGAAGCTTCACGCTCAGCTTCTCTCCTACCCAGCTCCTCCACGCCGCTGATCATCCGACGAACGCCAGTCAAGTAGACGATCCCACCGCTTTTCTAGGCCCGTTCCGCAGAGCCGCCCTGCTCGCAGCCCGCCCCAGCCGCGAGGTCATGTGGAAACTTTTCTCTCTTTTGTACAGCCCCTGCCCTCCGTGTATAAGTCTTTGATACAAGTGACGTGTGTAGTCTCTGTGCAGAGGAGCTCCTGTACAGAGCAATCGACTGAGGTGTACGTACCTAATTAGCAGTAGCCCGCCCTGTACAAAGCGCTCTCGGCCTCCAGCTTCCAGGCCCCAGACGCGCAATCAAATAGAGTTTATTGCAGTTCTATCCAATCCCAATAAAGATACATATTATATTGTCCTCACTTCCGAACTGGAGTCAATCTCTTTCTGTTCTCCCTGATCGTCTGCTCCCAGGCACAACAAGTGCCACGTCACTCTGCAGGACGTTGCGTGACACAGGCATCTCCGCTGAAGCTTTGGACTGAAACTGAACAAAGCAGGCCTGTTTAAGCTCTGACTGCGTCAATGAAATAGCTAGGCTCATTTTAGCTCTTTGAATACTCGTATAATATGTTGACGTATATTTCGTCTTCTCTCCTGAATCGGACATAAATATATTTATATCTCTGTATAGTGTTAAGTACTGAGTAGGTAGGTCTGTAGTTGAGCTAGAGATTGAGAGGGACAGAAGAGGAGGCCGTGTATCACAGATCACAGCACGAGGTCAGTTCATTTCAGTTGCAGCTCAGGAGCGAAGAGAAACAGGAAATTGATGCGTCTCGATTGGGGTACTGCTTCCGGGCGAAGGAGAGAAAGACCTCTTCCAGCGTCGTTTCACTGACGGAGTACTCCTCAATCAGATTCTTGTGCAGCGCCTTGCAGTCCTCCACCGTCTGGAATATCTGACTCCAGCTGATCTCCGTATTCAAAATCCCGTACTGCAAAACGTTCTGCACAAAAGAAACAGGCGTCAGACACGACTTGGACTATGATTGAATGTCAGGGCTAGTCCACTGCACTGACCTGATGCTCGTCTTTTAGTTCGCAAGGATCGAATCTGCGGGCAATGTCGAGCTTCAGCGCCGTCACTTCCTCTGTCTCCGAGTGGACATGGCCCTTAAGACGCAGGACCAGACTGTAGCCCTTGGCAAACTTGCTCTTGAGATGCTGCACTCCGCCCAGGCACTGCAGCTGGCCGTTGACCATGATGCCCAGACGTGAGCACAGTGCCTCGCACTCCTCCATGCTGTGTGAAGTGAGAATCACACACTGGCCGGAGCCTCGCAGGGACGAAAATCACCTGATAAGAAAAAAACATGGTGAAGTATGTGAAGCGTTGGGTAAGTTTCTCACTGATTCAAACCAAGTCTGCTGGACCGGATCAACTAGATTATGTTAAATGCATTGATTTGACTCACGTCCCAGAACTGACGACGCGCCACCGGATCCACGCCGCTCGTCTGAAACAAAGCAACAAAAAAAGCTGAAGATGAGTACTTATTCCTGTTCACTTGACTTAAAATATTATGTCGAAGCAGCCGCTCAAATCGAAAAGACAAGATCAAGAACATTATAGATCAGATTCGCAGGGAATGAATGGACTAACGGGTTCATCGAGGAGAACGACAGGCGGGTCACCGATGAGGGCCATTCCTACGCTCAGACGCCGCTTCATGCCGCCGCTGTAGTTCTGGCACTTGACTTGGCCGGCCTTCAGCAGCCCCAGCTTGTTGAGCCACTTGTCCACCTCGGACTGCATTGCGGTCGCAGGCACTCCGCGCAGACGGCTGAACAGCTCGAGCATCTCCCGACCCGTGAGCACGCCCACGATGCCATCAAACTGCGGACAGTAGCCGATGTTGCGGAGGAAGGCCTTTCGGTTGCTGGTCAGTGTGTTCATGAAGCTGTAGGCGTTGCCGTTGGACGGACTCTCGTCCCCCGTCAGCATCTTGAACGTCGTCGTCTTCCCGGCTCCGTTCACGCCGAGCAGTCCGAAGCACTCCCCGTGGTGAACCCCAAAGTTCAGGTTCGCCACGGCCGCGAAGTTTCCGTAGTTTTTGCACTACGGAAAAAGGATGTTCAGCCATTATGAAAAAATATGAAATATGACATTTAGTTATGATTCCAACTTTCTAAAAAACCAATATTTGGTTTTTCAAATAAACCAAAACTGTCACGAATTTTTATTAACTCCACGCCCGTGTACCAGTTCAGAATTTCGAGGGACTTACCATATTGGCGACCAGGAAGCCCTCCTCGCCGCTCCGTCCCGTCTCGAGCAGCTCCTTGACGCGCAGCTTCTCCTGCACCACGTCCTAAATCCAGAAACAGAACCAGTAAGAGAAGCTCAGTGCCAGTGGACTCAGGCAGGGCGTTGAGGCCTCACCTCGTCGTTGACGGGGTGCTTGAAGCGCTTCATGCCTGTGCGACAGAGGAGCTTCCAAAGCAGACGGCGGATGCCGCCGTATTCGATCGTGACGAGAAAGAACTGGTAGATGAGGCCCATGAGGAACATGAAGAGGACTTCCTGGGCGATGCCCGGGATCTCGGGCACCATGTCGCTGCTCCCGTTGCTGTCCTCGATGCGGTAAGTCCAGGTCAGGTAGTCCTGCGGAACGAAGCAGCTCGGCCCGAACGGATTCGTGAAGTTCATGCAATTGCCTGGACAAGAAAAGGCTCGGACTTGAGTCTCCCTGAGCAAGAGCGAATGAAAAGAGAGGAGAAGGTACTTACTGCAGCACTGTAACAGCAGTGGATCGACCTCGAGCTCGGGGTCGCAGATGGTCAGCTTGTCCTCGTCCGAGAGAATGCTGCAGCGGCTGTTCTGCGTCGCGATGGCCGCGAACCTGAATTTATGGGCAGAAGTAAAGAGACCGCAGCACACACATGTAAATTCAAGACACCAAGTAAAGTAAAGTAAATCATACGCGTCAACAGGACCAAGCACCAGCCCAAGTAGAGCAGAGCCCAAGTAGAGTAGAGGCAAGCACCAAGTAAAGCAGAGCCCAAGTAAAGCGGGACCAAGCACCAAACAAACCAAGCCAAGTAAAGTAGAGCCAAAGCAGTGCGCAAAAGCAAGTAGAGCCAAAGTAAAAACCAAGTAAAGGCAGCGCATACTCAATGAAATTAGAAACAGTCGGCTGTATCCTGTATCCCCTCTCCAGCAAAAAATCCTCGCATATACCCAGCAGAGGGCTTCAAGCCAAGGCAAGTAGAGCATAGCCCAAGTAGAGTAGAGGTAAACACCAACCCAAGTAGACCAAGCCAAGCCAAGTAAGGACTTCAAGTAAGAAAAGCAAGTAAAGCCCAAGTACTAACTCGTGCCATAGATGGCCAAAGTCCCCTCTTCCCCTCGTCCCCTCTGAGGGGACGAGGGGACTTTTTTTGGAAGAGGGGACGAGGGGACCTGTTTTGGAAGAAAGAGGGGACGAGGGGAAGAGGGGACATATTTCGAAAGAGGGGACTTTTTGAAAAGAGAGAAAGAGGGGAAAAGAGGGGACTTAGTCCCCTCTTTGTCCAACTATGACTCGTGCTTGGCAAGTAACGAATCAGCATGTGTGGAAGGGACCACGTCAGCATTTCCTCTTGTCAGACAGTTTAGGAAAGTAGCACGAACCTCATGATGCTGAGCGAGGCGCCAAAGGACGGGAAGAGTCGACCTAGGAAGCGAACGATCGTGATGTCCGTGTCTTTCTGCGCCGTGTCCATTGTGAAGACAACTATCGGCCAGATCATGCCTGCGAGAAGGAGAGCTTGAGTGGCAGAGAAGAGCTCAGCCCTGCGCGGCGGCTGCGCAACGAGGACTTACCCGTAAAAATATGAAGAACTGTCTTGAGGGCGAATCCGCCGGCGGCCGTGGAGACGAAGAAGCTGAAGAGATAGGCGAAGGAAATGGCCGAGAAGCCCCAGACCACGAAGATGAGCAGAATCACGGCTGGAAGAAAGAAAGCGTTGTTAGAGGAAGTCAGGGAGGACACTGGAGAAGTCGTGTGAGAGCCAGGATGCAGAGCACTTACTCGCACCGCCGTTGTTCGTGTACGCGCCGTAGGACTGGAAGGCGGGGAAGCAGAGGACGATGACCAGGATGGCCACGAGCATGAGCAGGAAGTCCCAGATGAAGGCCGTTCCCCAGAAGACGAGAGAGTTCACGCCGGTCATCAGCTGCAGCTGCTTCGCCTACAAACATCGTCCACTCAATTACAGCACGAGCTCTGAGCCCGGAATCGAACGAGAGAAAAGAGACTTACACGGCAAGTCCTCTCCTCGGTCGGGAACACGATGTACGCGGCGGCGAAGAGCGCGAGTCCGATGGGCACGAAGGCGCCGAAGATGATGGGCACGAGAAGCGTGAAGGACGGGTTCGGCTGGGCAGCCTCCAGGATGTTGAACAGGTCATTTTCCAGTGGGTGCACGGCCACTTGGATGGCGTAGTCACGCCCGGGCGCGAGGGCTCGTAGTAGTGTGTTCGAAACTAGGTTCACGGACAGCGGCGCAGCGTGGTACGGAATCGACGAGAAGAGCGCCATTGCGGACGACGCGTTAAGCTCTGCTCCGACAACAAACTCTTCTCGATACACGCCCAGATCCGTCTGTCCCAGTCGAACCATTTCTCCGATCAGGTCACCGTCCACGCGCTTCGCCGATCGTCCGACCACGGCTGCGTACGCATCACTCACGCTCTGCAACAGAAAAAAGAGCAGAGGTCAGCGGCGGAAGGCTCTGTTACGGCCGGAAGTGCTGAGAATGACTCTGGCTCACGTCGTTGGCGGAATAGTAGAGTGTTTGTGGGTGCTGGTAGGCCGAGAGGTTCATGGTCAGTGGTGGGGAGCTCGAGGCTGGGGAGTAGGTCCGGCCACTCAGGTAAATGGCGGCAATGACGAGGAGCGGAGAGATGATGAACTGGCCGATGAGGAGCTTTCGCTTCCGGAAGCTGTAGATGATTTTCTTCTGAAACAGAGCCCAGCACTGCTGCCGCAGCAGACGCAGCCCGCTCAGTCGACCCGACTCCTGCACTCCTGCTAAATCAACAAAGGCTCAGACCCTGCTCTCTCTTTAAGCACCGTCTGAGAAACTGGGTTAAGGACTCACGGTAGCGCTTTCCGTTGGACTTGGAGTCGACTGGGCCGTGGCTCACGGTCGTCAGTGACGTGGTCTTGTCCACGGCCGAGTTCTCGATCGTGTCGCTCACGTCGTCCGCCTCTCCGATCCTGCAAAGAGCAGAGAACAATTAGCTGACTGGCTGGGGACTGGCTGTGAGAAGGGGAGGGGTGGGCTGTGGGCTTACTTGACGAAGACCTCGTCCATCGTCGTGAGCGAGAGGCCGATGTTGGTGATACCGAGAGCTTCCTTGTCGGCCGAGAGGTCCGAGAACATGGCCGGAAACGTGGAAGTCGTGTCCCTTTTGGATTTCGTGAAAAGTATACGTCTTTAGTAAGCATCTCTTAGTTAGTAACGACCTGCATACTGTTTAGCATGGAGGTGGCTACTAAGTGCGGGACAAAACAAGTAAGTAACCCAATAGAGACTAACAATAAATGGTCATGAACAAAACTCTCTTTTCCTTCTGCACTTTTGTTTTCCTCCAACGAGGACTTAAGATTAGACTATATAAGAGTAAATAGTTAACTTACGACTCGCACGGAATGGCAATGGCGATTTCCGAGGCATTCGGTGCATGCTCCGTCTTGAGAAAGGCCTTGGGCAGGTGACCCTGTACCCGCTCGAGAATCGTCCCGCTCTCCGACTTTTGTCCGATGGTCATTTTCAGCGTGTAGCCCGTCCCTGCAGAGAACACGTGTGAGCCAAGAGAGCTGAGTATACTTAAGATTAGACGTCGACGACGCGCACTCACCGTAGAACTTCTTGAGGAACATAGGCGTGCCGTAGCACTCAATTTTCCCGTTGCTCATTATGGCCACCCGGTCTCCGAGAATATCTGCTTCTTCCATGAAATGGGTCGTGAGCACGATGGTCCGCTTGCCCCGCATTTCCTGCCCAAAAACAAGTGTTAGGTCAATGACTTGCTCTCGTGCGAGTCGAGCGGCGTGGACTTACAAGTAACACGTCAACAGTACTTACAAGTAACACGTCAACAACTTACAAGTAAAAGGTCCCAAATGACTCTTCGGGCCTCAGGGTCCATGCCTGCGAATGCACAAGAAGGCAATAATTAGATAAGATGCTGCTGGAGTGAGTGCAGGGTGTGGGTGTGGAGGGCTTACCTGACGTGGGCTCGTCCAGAATGACGACCTGTTGAGCAAAGCAGAGAAAAATGTGAGCAAAATTGAGACGTGTCGGCGCTGCGCTGAACGTACCCGTGTCCATTCTTTTGGTCGACATTTTTTGGCCGAACAGTCATTTGGTCGACACATTCGTTCGGTCGACTTTTTTTTTTATCGAAAAGAGAAAAAAAGATAAAAATATGGAAGGAAGGAGACAGATAAGATAAGATAAGCTCACAAAAATGAAACAGAAAATAATCCCGTCAGTTCTTACTTGCTATTTGACAGTTCAACTCATTGCTTCACGTTCCTCTGCCGCCATGGAATTTCCTGTGAAATTAGTGCCGACGACAAAAGGGAAAGATATGGCACAGACTGACGGGAATCTCTACTACTTCGATAAGATGGCTAGGGATAAATCTACCGCATACTACAAGTGGAAGAAGGGTTGTCAGGCTCGTGCCACAGTGGAGGGTGCTGTATGCACGGCCAAAGACAAGAAGCCTCACCGATTGCATTTACCGGATCAAGATCGCATCGAACGGTATGTGGTGCTGGACGCGGGTAAGAAGCTTGCAATCTAAAATGTCACAATGCCCATGTCAGAAGTCGTTACGAACGTAGAGAAAATGCAGCTTCAGGTTGAATTTATGAACGCTTCAATGCCTACCGACGTGCTATCAAAGCAGATCTTGTACCGCACAAGACGTGCTGCAATCGGCGAGTCAAGTTTGGGCAACTCTCGAGATACCTTGAACATTCCCAAGCAAAAAAGAAGAGCATCATTGGCACCTCCAGTGCCAGCAATTTGCTACTGGACTTCGTACAACGCAAAAAAAGAAATACGCGCAGTTGAATATACAACGAAAGAAGTAATATTGTTGATAGGTATAACACAACTTCTATAGACCATATCGAATATTTGCATTCTATTTCAAAATGTCTCCACAAGTTTCCAATGAGTTAAATGTAAATAATTTTGCAGTAATTGTAATTAGTATGCACTGTTTGTTAAATTGTACTATTGTTATTCTAACTCGTTTTTTAAATATCGACCAGATGAAGAGTCGGTAATAAAATATGTCGACCAAATAATTTTTCGGCCAAAAGAGATCAACCAAAAGGATTTTCGACTAAAAGAAGTCGACCAAAAGAGTGAGAACCGAACGTACCTTGGTTCCGCCGATGAGTGCCATGCCGAGAGAGAGCTTTCGCTTCTGACCACCTGATAAGTCCATAGACATTGTGTGACGTTTGTCGTTTAGCTGAAGCTTCTTGAGCAGGGTCCGGGCCTCCATGCGCGCTTCATCCGCCTTCAGTCCCTTGATCTGCAAAAAGAGGAGTGAATGTAGGGGCAGTTGGGGGAGCAGGGCGGGGGTGCTTGGACAGAGCAGGACTCACCCGAGCGAAGAAGACGAGGTGCTCCTGGACCGTGAGCTTGTCGAAGAGCATGTTGTGCTGCGGACAGAGGCCGAGGCTCTCGCGCGCCTGACTCATTTGATGCTTGATGTCGAAGCTCCCCAGGTAGGCGTTCCCTGAAGTCGGCGGAAACAGCCCAGTCAGCATGGACATGGTCGTGGTTTTTCCGGCGCCGTTGTGTCCGAGCAGCGCCGTGATCTGTCCCTCGTACATACGAATCGAAATCTCGTTCACGGCCACTTTCTTCTGGCCGAACTTCTTGGTGAGCTTGTGGATGACGACGCCGGGCGTGAGGCCCTGAGGCTCCTCCTCGAAGCCCGCCTTCCCCGTCTCGTGCAGCGAGAAAATGGACTGCCTTCTGATCGTGACTTTCTTCGTGTCCGTGACCCAGGTGCTCGGCTGGAAGAAAGACCTCCGCTCAGTGACATGCCGGAGCGAATGCTGAGAGTAAGAATTACCTTGAGGAGGAAGTACCAGGGCCGGCGGATCCCGTATTTTGACGGCATTACGCACTCCAGGTAGAGCGTCAGCAGCGTGTACATGACGATGTCCACGAGGAACATCATGCAGATGCTTCCCACGGACAAGCCGTCCACTGCGCTGATCGGCTCTAGCAGACTCTTCCACTGCGCACCCGAGCCTTTTCCTTCGAATCCGCACATGACCTTGATGGCCCAGTGCAGTCCCATGTTCGGAACCAGGGCGGCCAGGAGCTTGTCAGACAGGGCCAGAGTCCTGTACTTTGCCTCCAAAGGCACGCTTAGGGAGTAGTAGGACAGGAGCCAGAGCACGACGCCGAACGTCGTGGCCAAAGTGGCTGCAAGACAAGAGGGCATGTAAGTTGGTTGGCTCGAGCGAGGAGATCCAGAGACCAGCAGGACTTACGTCGTTCAGAGAAGGTGGAGATGAAGAAGCAGAAAGCCGTGGCGGACATGACGTACAAAAAGAGAACGGCCCACCAGAGCGTCGGGTCGCCGTGCAGAATGACCGGACCCGTCTTGGCGTTGAACGTGTAGAAAAAAAGACCGACCACAATGGTCACGCTCAGTGAGAGGACCAGGAGTGAGTTGAGCATCCAGCCCAGCCAATGCATCCAGTTCGGCAGTCCCATTAGCTTCATCAGCTCCTGCAAAGAAAAGGGCGTCTGAGTCGGAGGCAGAAAGAAGAGAGGGAGACGACGGGCAGGCTACCTTGATGCCACTCTCTCGCTCGGAGACCACGTTCCGAATCGTTGATGGAACGATGAAAATGAAGCCGATGACGAGGAGCTGCGGGAGGAGAATGAAGTAGAACTGCGTAAAGTCCTTGACTTCCAAGTACGGCGGGTACGGAAAGACCTGCGTGTGGATCTGAAAGAAGAAACACGAGTCAGAAGTTCGGTCGAGACAGCCTGGTCTGGACGCGGTGTTACTACCTCTTGCGTCGGCTCGACCTGAGTCAGTAACTCGATCAGGACTTTGTCCAAAAGAATCTGGACGCCCGAAAAGCCGCCCAGCGTGTACTTGGCCGCATTTTCTGCAAGAAACAAAGAAGCGGTTAGCCTCTGGACATGGCCAGAGAGCAGCTGCTGGACGTACCGAGTTCCGGTCCGGGGAATTGGAACCAGGCAAAGAGCTGGTTCGTGTCGATGGTGTAGGTCGCGGGACGGAAGCGGTACTTGAAGACATGTCCGTCGGGGAAGGAGCTGTTCGGCGCCTGCGTCGCATCCAGGCCATCGAACACAATGGCCGCCTTGAGCTTCGGGTCGTCGAAAGCGGACTTTAGATCCGCTTCCGCTGCGTGCTTCTCAATCTCGCGCTCTGTTTCAAAGCCTTGAATAGCTGCGCGAGAACAGACAAACGGGTGAGGGTCATGAAGGGAGCAGAAGAGGTGGAGCATGAGACGAGAGACTCACTGAACTCGCTGTCGGGAACCTTGTCCTTGAAGGTCTGCATGATGCTGTCCGTGAGCGGAGTGACCGGCGTGTAGGCAAGGACGCAGTCATTACACAGAATATTCTGCACCGTGTAGTCCAACAGCTCCTGCACAAACAAGCAACAAGACGTCAAGCAAGCCACACGCGCTCAGAGTTCCACTGCAAAACAGGCCCTGACTCAAGGAGACGTCGCTGCTGCAATAATAATAGTGGGCCTAGCATGCTCAAGATTGCCCCATCATTCCTGTCGAGCAGGTCCTGCAATTGCAGTGCAGCAGGTAGGTGGAAGAAGGAAGAGCAGTCTCGTAATTGGCATTGGCACACAGCTCCTGTTGCCCCATTCATTGCTCGCTGACCGCAGAGGAGCGGACCTTCAGCTCCGTCCACAAAAACACTTGCCCAGGACCGGTTCTGAGGTCTGACTCAACTACTGGACTTTTCCACTCCTCTGCCAAGGTCCAGCTCTGCTTCCCAGCATCACCTCGGGATTTTCCCAGACTTCTCCAAAGGCTCTGCGGACGTCTCATTCCTCACAGATACGGCACCGTACGTTCGTTCTGCCAAGCAGCTGCCCGCCAGGGGCGAAGCGGGTTCTCGCGCTGCCTCTGACACAGAATGACAGTCGAGGTCGCGCTCTCATTGGCATGCAGCCCTACTCGCGCCGTCTTCTGATCGCCTTTTTTTCGCGTGAAACAGGTTGTTCTCGCCCTGCAGCCTCTAATAAGTGGCGGCATTGAGAGCTCGTAGCTGCCCTCGCACTAGAAGCTTGGACTCTAGTCAACGAACGCTGCCTTGTGCGCCAATGCCAGGGACTCGTCTCGTCCCAAGGCTCGAGCAACGAGGTCTCAGCAAGGACGAGCGGCGTTGATGACGTGGAGCAGCGTGGACGGACGAAAGTGTTTGAGGAATCCCTTGCGCGAGCCGTGCTGGGGTTGGCAGAGCCTTGTGCGAGCCAATGGGGCCTTGGGGCGAGTCGCGGGACGGCTCACCTGTTGTGTGGTCGGCGGGAAGACCGAGACGCGGTCGACGTGTTTGTAAGTTCCCTCGTCGAGCTGCGTTCGGAGAAACGCCAGCAACATAGCTGTAATAAATCAGGATTAGTATTCCGAGTCATGGCAGTAGTGGCAGATACGCAATACACATAGGATTCCTGAGTTCTGTTCGGCTGAGGGAAAGAGTGGAATGCTTTCGTACCGAGAAAAGTAGGCAGGACAATTTCGAAGCCCGTGACGACCCAGTGGCGACGACGGAAGAGAAGGTTCTTCCAGAGGAGCAAGTAAATCCGCTGAAGAACAAAGCGCGGTTTCTTGCCCGCTCGCTCCATCATGCTTCACAGGCTCGCTCACTGGCACATGAACACTCGAGAGCACTGGAGCCTAGCTGACGCAGTACACACACCTCCGACTCCTGAGAACCCAAAACAAGAAATTAGGCGTCTGCAGTTGGGCAAAGCGGAGTTTCCAACAGAACCCGGGCTGAGACGGAAGCCGCTTTTATGAACTCCACTTCTGCCAGAATTGCACTGGAGAGCAGCCGTCGGAGGAACTTTCCGGCTTGCACAAGCGGGACAGTCCAGGCGAGGGCACTGTCCACTGAGAACCAGACAGTAGTTGGGTCAAAGGGACTTCCGCTTGGGCCAGTCCCGGGCTGCTCTGTTGACACGTGCACAGCGGAATTGGGGCGGAAGTGGAGTGGATTGAGATCACTTCCGCATTGGACTTACACGGGAGGGAGTCGCTGGCGGGAGTGCGGGAGGAGCGTTGGCGGGACGCGGCGGGAAGCGAAGGAGCAGAGACTAGCAGTAAGTAGTAGTGCTCGGTGGTGGTAGTCGGAGGAAGCGGAAGACGGGTGTTGGGGCAGAGAGCTGGTCACGGACTGGCGAGCTGTTGGAGGAGCTCTGACGAGAGCCCTGACCAGTTTTTGCAGTGGCATATTTAGTATTGGGGGATTGCATGAGCTTCGCAGTTGATTAGCTCCTTCGTGACGTCCTTGTCATTGCGGACTTCGCACTGACCAACAAGCCAACAACAATTACTGAGACAATGTGCGGGGACTACTCGCGGCCGGCTGCTCGCTCCTCTGACATCACACACTCCTCAGTCAGCCAGCAGCATAGCAGAAGGAAAAGCGTCTTGCTTGGCAAGCAAAAACTGGCTCTGCGTGAGGAGGAAGGAGCAGCAGTATCTACAATCTACAGGCAAGCAGGCAGTGTTCTTGTAGTTTACAGAGGTACATGCGAGCTGATGATGATGATGCTGGGAAGCCTTCCTCGGCCCACCTTGGACTACTAGATACTGTTGTGTTCTTCTGGTGGTGTGAAGAGACGCTCATTCACACTCGCTCCTCTCTTATTGTTTCATTCAGCTGCACTAACGACGACCTGACATGACGTAGCTGCTAGCTAACTACCCAGATCCCAATAATTGAGCTTTTTTCTCTGTTGTTGTGGAGCTCAGAGTGAGTGAGTGGTTGGCCGTGAGGACGAAGGGCTGCTTCAAGAGCGTGGGAATGGGACAATTCCCCTCAGAGTTCCCACTCTGCAGCTCAGAAGCTCCTGCGACCTTGCGAGCACTGCCATTGGCCCACTCTGCTGCATGCCCACTCGGCCTTCCGCCCAGGAAAACTGGAGAACATGGCATCAAGACGGAGCAAGGTCCGATTTGACATTCGACTCCAACTTGCCAGCACTTTCCCCCGCCTGCGTGCCGGCACCTCGCTCAAGAAACAAGCGACATTCGTCGGCGGCTGGCTCAGCTCTTAACTCTTCGCTAGTCCAGCTGGGTCTCGGCTTCTAGACAGAAAGCTCAAAGCTGCTGAACTTGCTGACTTGCCCTTCTGACCAACAACTCCCCCCGTTTCTCGGGAACTCAGACTGGTTCTCATTCATCTTCAGTGTCTCTGGCATAGCTCTCCATGGATGTGGAGCAGCTCCTGGACACGAGCAAAGTCCGTGGCAGACCGCGAGCGGGACAGAAAGCTTGGCTCCTGATCTCTCGACAGTGCTTGGCTACTGCTGCAGGTCAGGGCTGCTTGGCGTCGTGCACATGGGTCCGTGGGAAGGAGAGCCCACGGTGCTGCTCAGCTGCGGCTGGGAAGAGAGCAGATAGAGACAGCAAGTGACTGAAGTGGAGTGCTCTGCAAATGGGAGCAGGGAGATTCCGCCTCCCAGCCTTCGGACTTGTTCCCAGCACTTGACTCAGTTCCTATCCGCCTCAGCTGACCCCGCCCCACCTTCTCCTTCTCCTGCCATCCACCGATGCTTCCGAGCTCAAGCTCAAAGAAGTTGACGTGTCCAAGTTGGAGCAGACTCGTCACGAAACGCCGAAGACGTCCTGGACAAGCATTGGACATGGCGGACGCCGACCGAGTTCAGGGCTGCTTGTCGGCTTGATGCTCGAACTCAGCTACATACGCAGTAACTTATTCTTCCGACGCAGGGCAGGCAGTAAGTTCGTCGAAGCAGCCGCAGCCGACTAAACTCGACTCCGCCTGACAGCTTCATTTTCGCCAAGCACTTCCTGAGCATTACTGACAACGACAACTGAGCGACTGCCTGCCTGCGCTGCGGGACACGCAACGCCGACAATAAGCGGCTCAAAGCATGAAACTTAAGGGGCGTTTGCAGTGGCTCGTCAAGCTGTGGAACGTCCGACGTAGAGCAAATGAGAACTGGACAGTTCGCAATAGCGAGCGTAGTAGCTTCGACCTAGCTAGCAGTCCTCTGACGCCACACGAGGCGTCCATTTTGTTCCAAAACACGTCAAGTTCCAGAGACCAGGCTCGGCTGCTGGAGACACTGAGGCCATAATAGTCAGGTCAGACGCTTGGCTGTTCACAGATGAAATCTGGTCTGCTTGACGTTCTTGGTTCGTGCTGTCTAGAACGGCTCATTACTTGCTCGCGTAAATCAGGGAAGCTTTGAGCAGAAGAAAAGCTCATGGCCCAGTAGTCCTTTGGTCTAAGGCGTGGCAGGAGCGGCAACGGGTACATAGTTCCATCCCTAACCGCCACAACCCAAAACCATCAGCGCCACCACCATTGCTCCCAGTTTCCATGACTGTGTCCTGTGTCGAGCTTGTCCTTATTATCAAGTTGTCTTTATCTTTCGATATTTTTCTTTCATTTCTTTTTAGACATAATCCACATTTTCTGTTTGCTTTTTTATTTATTTTTACAAAATTGATGAAGAGTGAAGAAACAAGGGATCTTCTGTCTCTCTCTAGGTTCATTCATGACTGATCTTGAGTTTATTTCATCTACTCATGTTAGGTCAATTCAAGGATTTGGTACGATCCTAAAACCCTACAGCCTGAAAGCCTTTTGGCGTGTCAAGCAAGGAGCATGCAGAACGCATAGGTAACATGCACAACTTGTTGTGTATCGCACGTCGCTAGT
>VNWX01000840.1:0-18060 GCA_009869905.1 Ceratophysella communis
TAAATGCTCCAATATATGTTCTCTAATTCTGGGCTTTATTGCAATGTCCAGTAAAATCCAGAATGCTCCTATTTTGTGAATTTCACACACTTGGCTAAAGAATTCGCCATTAAATTGGGATTGTTGGAATGGATATAATAACAGACGCACGGTGAACACTGACCTAAATTTCTTATAAGTTCATTTAAAGCTAGTCTGCGGTTCATGTGTTTTACTAAATTAAAACCTGACATCAATACCCTAAAACTGCTTCTGTCCGTTCGCCGTTAGCTGAAGTCTATATTTGATTTGGACCATGGTTAAGTTGCATGAGTTTTAGACATTGACGTTTTATAAGAAATGTCTGAACCTGAACTTTGAACTTGAGCAGATATAAATGTAAGCATTTGTTACTAGCATGTTGGTCAGTCTACAATTTTAAACTAACTTGAAACACTATGTATAATTTAGATTGGATTAACAACCAAAAATTAGCATAACTGTTTGAAAAGCCTTTGAAATATTAAAACTAATATTAACATCCGGCCGCACAAACTAAAAAATATTAAAATGCATTGTTGGTACAACATAAACTTTTCACAGCCTGCAACTTAAGATTTTAAGTAGGTAACTCAATCGTACCCACTAAAGTAATGATTTTCTATTTGATCTGTGTAAATCATAAGCAAACTTTAAAGATTTTAATGTCATGTGTCATGTCCGTCAGTCAACCAAATAAAAATGATAAGCAATATTATTTATGAAGCATTTAAGTAGTTTAGGCCTAGATATTATTAAGGGTATTGTTGCTATATAATGAGCGCGAGTGGCTGAATAACTTTATACTTTCCTAAAATAAATCACATCGCTGAGTACTGTACCTACCATTTTATGATCCTGATAGTAACTCTATTATATCACATAGCGCTTGTTGCTCGCAAAAAGTTTCCTGAAAAATGAGTGGCTTTTGTCTATTTCTTATTCTGTAAATTTAACTGTGCATAGTTTACATAAATAGTTCCGATTAGTAGTATTCAAACTATGCGTGTGTTTTAGTTGAGGTATCCCAGCTATTTTCAGTAATCTTTCACGGTAACGTGGAAACCTCTTAAAACATTGTTGCAAAGAATTATAATTATAAGTTTATGTCAGGTTTGAGAGCAAATATATCATTTGTTGACGGCTATATATCAAATCTGCAGAAAATATTGTTCAGTCATTCTTCACGGACGCTCTTTCGTTCACCCGCGTACTTGTGATTTATTCCCACGAATAAATATATATCAAGTTTGAATTGAAAAACCAGACGTGCTTTGATTTTAAAATATAAGCACAGACCGCATAGAATAATTTGCTACTGAACTGAATAGAAAACATATAGTTAAACTCCCGATAAAATGTAGTTACAATTTTTCGCATGCTGAAGCAAGCATTTGGCTTTACTGGACTAAAGTTTTCCAATTCGGTGAAATAGTCAATCTACTGTCATCTTAACCCGAATGCTTAGTGTAGCATCATTTAATTTCGAAAAAGCAATCGGATTTCTTCGGCATACACGTAGAATTCGACTGAAGTCCACCGACCCTTAAGAGGAGATTCCTAGTGACTGCACGCACTCACAGAGAACAGCCTTGTTGATATTGAGTTGATCTTCCAATTTCGATCATTGCACTGATACAGATTTACGGTTCAACTAATTCTTTACCTCGGATAGAATTGTCCATTCGGCATAGGTTCTTCTTCCTATCTCAAAGAAAAATACAAGAGTCTCCAGTCTCTACTTCGTTTCCGGCTAACACAAGTCACATCTGGTGAAGCCGAGCTTCCGCTGGTTTCAGAGAAATTCCACGATTCCCTTCTGACTTTCACCACGCTGAACTAGCTTGGTTGGAGATTGTTATAGTATACGGAAGATACTTTCACTCGTTGAGCTCTGAAAGTACATGGGAGTGACGGCCAGAGTTCGGCAAGGTACTTGGTCCCCAAGATCTCACACGACAAATAATAAGTGAGCCATAAATCTTCCTCTCGTTCCGCTATAGACGTCTTACGCCTTCCTCAGTCTCTAAACAGGGCTTAGTGACCATGGACCGAATCCCGGTCTAAATCCCAAATGGGATAACCTGTCCTGGCGGGTTTACGGAAATGTTATATAGAGAAAGTGCAAATATTAAGGATTTTTCACTTTCTGCTCGAGTTGACAGTTTTCAGTTCAGGTTGAGAATGAAGCTTGAAATTTCGATTAATAAAAATTCAAAGACAATGCTGGTGGCTTTTGTAGCGTGCCTACCTCGCCAAGCACACACTTTTTACCAGCGTTGCTGGAAAATGGAAAGCCAATTTAAATTTTAAAATTAGAATTTGTTATTTTGATTTTATTTAATTAAATTATACGTAGTAAAATGCATATTTTATTCTGTTATACAATTTTGTTTTTTAAAATAGGCAAATATAAAAGAAAAATAACTTTAGATCTCTGAGCAAATTACATTTAAAGGTAGGTACTGTGAAATTCTCGTGCTAAATTTGATTAACAGAGCCCCTGGAGTCTCGTTTTATATTCATCTAGTACCTTAACAGCAAGCATTAAAATTCCTGGCCTGGTACCTGCTACGCTTAAAACATGGTCGCATCTAAAAATCAGATTTTAAATGCCTAGCCAATGAAACGGAACGATGCCAAGAGTACAATGAAGATCCTTGCTTCTGTTGGCTAGATTCAATGCAAATAGCCCATTGAATTGTGCCGAAAGTGAGTGGTGTAAGAGACATTTAAAAACTCCCATTCCATATTTCCATGTCCCTTATGCATCATTAATTCGGCGTTATTGAGAGCTGGAAGCCCTACTCGGTTCTGGAATGAGAAGAATAGTTTTCTTTACTACTTTTTGATGGTATTCAAAACTGCATTTTTATGACAGCCCCAGTCCTATCATAAACTTTATTGAATATGGGCTTCTTAGATGAGGTCTATTCTTGGCCAAAACTGACGCTCGAATCTGAGGTCCGTGGTGCAAGGGGAACAGCATCAATGCGTATTATTTTCTCCGTATCTCCAACTCTGAAACTATTGGGGTTTTCGAACTATTGTTTACAAATCAATAAATTTGCAGTGGTATATCTTCTTTACCAATGCTCGTTCACATTATTGGTTAAATATGGCCTTAGTTTCCATAAAAACAAAGTTTGGGCAGCCGTTGACCCGACAGATCAAGGGCAGAACGGGGTAAAAGAATAGTACGTAAACAAAAACAAAAAGAGTTGCGTCCGACTCTAATGCTTTCTCCTAAGCCGTCACGACATGGCCCGGGCATTTCTCCAAATTTTCAGTTCAACCATACAAATGTTAAACCAGAAACAATCCTTTGTTATTTGTGAAAGTATAAATATTTTTGGACCAAAGAAGAAGAAAATGCTTTGATAGTGATCGGATGAGTCTCGTATTTTGGTTTTTTCGGTGGTGGCTTTCACCAGTATATATTCTGTTTTAATTGAGCACTGTACCATTTAAATTTGCTTTACCGCACTCGTTTTCATGGTATCCTTTGTTCATAATCTGATTTAGGATGTATTCAAAGTGGTTAGAAATTATAACATCCAGAGTTCCAGATATTATTCAAGCGTTTAGGTCGAATTCCGAAATAATAATAGTACAAAACTGAATTTTAAATATGCTGATTTCGGCTAGCCTTGGAAGCTTCTGAGAGACAGTAAATCTGGATCAACCGAGAAGGTCAACTCAATAAATTATTAAACCATTCTGTGGTGAATTGTAAACGAGAACTGTGACGACGTAGCACTTGGTGCATGACTTTCCGGACAGTGGATCGAAATCCCTTGTACCACAAAGCCACAGCCCGCATTCCTTTCCTGCCTTATTCGGGTTTCTCATTTCAAAGGAAGCATCTCTGCAGATGCAGATCCGTTCTCATTTGAAGATGAGTCCATGCATCAGCAGGATGACATTCTGGAGACTGGGCAGATGAGATATTTGGGTATTCAATGCGGTGTATACTTATGCAAATTGCACAGGCCTCTCACCACCGACACCAGGTTTTAGATTTCTGCTTAAAAAATTCTAAATTCTAAACGCAAATTGCAAACTAAAGAGGTGAGGCATGATATATTTCATTCCGGTCACATGCCGACTATATTTTATTCATTCGCTTTTGGTTTCTCCGGAGCTCCATTTGCACGTGGCAAATCGTACAGCGTAAAATGCTAAATCAGGAGAACTATTTACGGAACTGCAGCAGCCTGAATTGTAAACAAGGTTATTTGCCGTGTTCTACCTTGTAATTACATTTATTGTGTTTCTAGTCTTGGTAATGTTTACTGCTTGAGCGTAGTGTCCTTGTTTCGACCAGGTTTTAATTAAATTCCTTGCCGTAATCTGCTTATTTGCATGAACGGATATCACATGTTTCTAGACTCATGTTAAAATGCAGCCAGGTATTTTTGGAATTCGTAGATAAAACAAGGAAAATGAATTAGGTATACACGAACTTAGAGATTGACATGAACCCGGCGGATTGATGGATATTTAAGCCAGCTTGTTGTTTGCGATATTGACGCCGTCGGATTCAGAGTCCACAGCATATTTAATAATTTATGAAGAACGGGGAAACTAATTGCTTGACCCAGACGGACACGAAGGAATTTGGACCGATTAATTATTTAGGAGAACGCATGAAGACCACCGGCTTAAGTCACGGCTGGTTTAACTCTTTAAAATATTTATTTCGTGCTGGGGGATATAAGGTACATTATTATGGTTAAACGGATCAAAACATTTTTATCAACTTCTATTTCTATTTCAGCAGAGAGCAGCAGAACAACTTATAATAAGTAGGTGTCAAAAGTAGCAATTGGTCAGTAAATAACTCGATTTAGATTAAATTAAGCTGGTATAAAAATTATTCGTTGGCTGATTCAGGCTTGTGAGCGGAATTTCAAAACGTTAGGTTAGGATTATGATTTTAAAACCATTTTGCACAATCAAGTCAATGTTTTGCCTAATAAATGCTAATTAATAGTGATTAGCTAAAATTATTAGCGAATCACTATGAGCTGATCATCACTTAATATACATAGCTAAGGAACCGGCATTCGGCTAATTGAATTAAACCTGACCTGATTTTATAGAAGCATAAAGAAATAGCACAAACAGTTAGCCGATCAACCTCAAAATCTACTTTATTGTAAGTTTTACAAATTCTATTTTATAGAAGCATAAAGAAATAGCACAAACAGTTAGCCGATCAACCTCAAAATCTACTTTATTTTAAGTTTTACAAATTCTGTCATAGATTCAGCAGCATGGCCTATTCCTAAATCCAAATTTTGGATTCGTATAGGATTTGTGCTGCATGCCTCGCACAAAAGATGAGCGAATGGCGTGTTTCCGAATTGGAAAATTGGATAACAATGTGACAATGTCCCACTTAAAGTAAGCTGTAAAAGGTCTAGAATAAATAGAACAATTCCTAAATCCAAATTTTGGATTCGTATAGGATTTGTGCTGCATGCCTAGCACAAAAGATGAGCGAATCGCGTGTTTGCGAATTGGAAAATTGGATAACAATGTGACAATGTCCCACTTAAAGTGAGCTGTAAAAGGTCTAGAATAAATAGAACGGTGTTGTTTTTAGAAAACAATCGCACTTCAGCAGCAGATATTCGCAGTAAAACAACCCAGCTTTATTCCCACCATAAATCTCATTAAACACAAACAAACAGTTCACTTGTAAGAAAGGCTTTTTCCGCATGACGAAATTGAGTTCAACAACGGATAATCAGAAACTCCTCAGACAAAAGCAACTAATGAACAAACTGTCGCGGGCAGAACTTTTGGACATTTTCAACAAGCTAAAATAGAGTAATTTAGTCTTAATTTAGTATTAACGAAAAGCTATTTTACGCTTTGCCAGGCTAGCTAGGTTCACGCTAATTGAACAGATTTCTTTAGGACAAGTTTTTAATGAAGTTAGGGGTAACAAAACGCTTGGGATTCAAGTTTATGCTAATTATCTGTATACAGGACAAGCAAGGGGGATAACGGTCGAATTAAAGGAATAAGCTGCGAGGTCAAACGACCCTATATTACGTGATAAGGTGTCTGCAGCGAGCCGTCGTTAATGTGACCATTAGCTTGCATTGCGCGTACAAATATGCATGCGAAAATCCGAGCTTCAATTGGCGAGAAACGACCATTTAGCCCTGAGTAGCTGTACCTAACCCAAGTGATAACTTGCACTCAATTTACCGACTCAAGCAGACCATATTTCTATTATCTCAATAGGTTTTTGATTTCCCGGAAAAGTCGCCTTTAGCTCCAGTCCCTTGTTGACGGCCGTAATTGATTTCCCAGCTCGACGGGAGCTTTGAAGTTTTTTTTTTTCATTTGAGCAGATTTTTGCGTTCCCACACATAGGCAGACAAACAGGATTAATGTATTTCCACTTCCCTTGGCAAATAGTTCATCATTATTTAATTCAATCCGAATGTACACAAAAGGGAGTTCTTAACCTAAAAAAATCAAGATCTGGATTTCCAGTTTCCAGAACTTCAGCTACTGACATACTTGCAATGAATGGTCCATGGAGAAAGAAGGCGCGACGACGCATGGTGATGTACAGGCGAAGAGGTCGGATCACAAGAGCCGCCTTTATAAGCAACTATAAAACCCGAACTGGGCTTCAGTCTTAGCATCTCGCTACTTTGGTCCAGCTAAAACGCCAGACGCAAGATCGCTTCAGAGTTCGACTGCCGGGGAAGAGAAAACTAGTGCACGTGGAAATCAAAAATTCATAGGAAACAGACTAAAAATTTTGAAATTTTACACTTCTGGAATTCTTTTAAAATTTCAAATTTTTGTGAAGGTTTTTATATACATAGGTGAATCGATTACTGCCAGCAAACTAAAATTGAAAAAAAAAACTAAAATTTGGACAGCCTAGTTAAAATTGAAACTAAAAAACTCCTGAATTTGATTCAAAACAATTTGTAAATCCAGCAAATACCTTGTGAAAAAGTAAATTTTTGAATGTAAACATCACAGTGCTAAGAAAAGCACTCACTAAACATCCGCATAGTTTTTTCTTCCAAAATATGACGAGAATTTTTTTTAATAATTTTAACAATAGGAAGCAGTAATTGCAAAAGCAAACCAAAATGCACTTGATTGGGTGTTGGGTGCAAGCCATATCAAATAAATATGAATTGAATTGCAAAAGCAAACCAAAATGCGTTGGCGAATCCTGAATATTGCATAACTAACTATTTATATATTCGCGATTCGCAGTGCTCAAACAACGACGACAGTCATAAATCATAAAACCAACCTTTGCTCTACCGTCGAGATTACTTCGCGACAGGTGAAAGTTCCGAGATTACAAAACTCTTGCCTCATGAATTCATTATATATTCAACGCGTTTCCTTACCTCTAAAAACCCTTTCAACTGACTCAAAAACATTAAACCAATAGTAATATTCTGAGAACTGGAATTAAATAGATTGCAGAAAGTTCTACAGCGGTATTTTCTGCATTATATGAATTGTAAAGTGAAAGCCAGACCAAACATTGGAACACTTAAAGGTAATCCTGAATTTCCAAGTTATATAATAAAACAGAAAATCTTAGGTTTTTTACGCTTTCGCTTATCAGTTTCTCGAGTTCGCACTCAATGTTCATGTTTTACATTTTACATGGAACATGAAATTCATTCACACGCAGCCTTCAATGCCTCACTTCACTCAGCTAATGTTCAACCGGAACCGGGAGTTTTTATAGTGTGCAATGAACATTTCAGCAAAAGTTTTCGTGCTAATTAAGATAAGAGTAAGAGCAATAGGAGAAGGTAGGGGAGTGAGAAAAATACCCGGGATTTCAAGAGTTGAGCTAGCGGGATTCCGTGATGAAAAGATATAAAAAGTACAAGGGATTCGAGAATGTAAAACAGGCCATGGACTCCTTCCCTTATCACGTAATTAGAAAGCTCGCAATGGGTGACGCAGATTTAGATTAGTAATGCATCAAAGTCAGAATATGCTTTATTCTTTTCTAATGAACTTACAAAGCGCTTTGTATTCTGCACATATGTAGCGGCAGACGGCATTCCGCTTTTTTTTGAGTTCAAGCTGTTTCGTTTTCTCCGAAGACGGTTGAGATTCCGTCTCTAAATTTTAAGCTAATTTTATAGTATTCAGCTGAAAAAATTAAAGTCAAATTTTGAAGCATTTTTGCGAAATAAGGGAGTAAACTTTAGCAGGCTTAAACTATAAAAACGAAATTAAGCTGAACAAATAACTCAACTTGGTCTCATCATACTCGTTCGTTCCCAAACCCATAGCTTAACCAAACGCAACTTAAAATAGCATTTCAAATATTGGTTTTCTTTACATTTCATTTATTTAAATAATTTATTTAAATTTCAAAATTCTAAAATGTCTTGAACGCAGTTTAATTTGTTCCACCACCACCGCCTTCCGTTCAGACGAGGCAATATTTTATAAATCAACAGAAATTTGTTTGACCCATTTACTAGAAAGCAGGGTGTTTACAGTTTGTTTGGCCTGCGCCTATGGGGGCAGACCAGTAAACAATCGTTGTAAAGAAACAACCTGCTAGAAAGGACCTTACCGGGTTTGGCCTATTTTTCATGACTCTGGGCCCCAACTTTTTTTTTCCAAAAATGTTCTTCTTCGATCTAAATATGTTTCTAACATTATGTAGCAGCTTTAAAACACCATTTAGGTTAGTTTTGGCAGGTTTACGCCACCCAAAAATTAAATTCAAAATGGCCGCAATACCGTTACCGAGATTATTTATGTACAGTTTAACTCGAATTTCATCAATACAAATGTCCTTTTCTTAGGTATCGACGTTCTGTGAGACAAGGTCAGTGTGTCAAGTATTGCCGAAATCGACATTGAATTACCTTTAATAATATGCACAAACAATAACAATAACAAACTGACCCACGCGCTGTAAATTACGAATACCTAGTAATAGTAACCCTGTGTACCTACGGAAAATTGCAAACCGGTTTCTAGTTCAGCTACATGCATTGAATTTCTGATACATTTTAACATTGGCCCACTCGAGGTTATACACCTTCAGTCTTGAAACGTGAATTGTGGTGATAACAGGAAGAAAACAAGAGCTGCATAATGTTACTATACTAAATTTTACGCACTGGTGGGTTCTTATTAACCAGTGTTGTTGAATATTTTATAACGTTCAAGTAGAGATTACGAGGGAAAGAAGCAAGTGCTGAAAGTACTAAATTCGGATGAAATAAAATACCCGTGAAGAAAAAACAAGGGATAAAAACGCTGGTCATAGTTTATACGTGTACACCAGTGAAAACAACAGCTATTGCTTGTCTCGTTAGTGTTAGTTATATGCAGTTTTTGTAGTACCGCAGTGCCACACAAGGACGCCATAAGGCCTTTGGCCTCAGGACTGCAGTTTAGTAGGTAGGTGCCTAAGCTACTCTTTGTGAGAGCTTTAAGTGTCGGCGTTCTAGGACAAATTGAACTGTCACGGTTTGTTTTATAGATGCAAAATTAGCTTTATTTTAGAGGACTCAACTGTTTGGTAGATTGTAAATTTTGCCTGTAATTAACGCCCTAACATGTCGAAATATCTTCTAAAATGTCGAGTTTCAAGGAATTCCTGCGATAAAACTAAGAAAGCTGCACCTAAACCGGTATCCATAGATACCAGCATATTGATTTTATTCGCGATTTCCTCTTTTTTAAATTGAAATCCTGGCGTAGCTTACCTCTGCTTCGTATACAAAGGCTCATTTCCGGAGAACATTTTTCGGGTTTATCTACCCGTTTTGAGTAGCTCTATAGCATTTTCCACCGATACTTTTTTCCTCCGATAATCCAATATAGACACCCCACGTACTTGAGCCTCAGGTCTATTTAAGTCAATCCCAATTTAGAAGTTGGGAGCCTGACTGACAGAAATCCTCTTGCCTCTTCCACATTTCTATCCATACCACCACCACCACCACCGAGCCAGGCTCTCTCGGATCAAAGTGAAATGCATAATATTTAGTATTCAGCCCCGATTCTCAACATTTTCCTTGCATTCTAATTCAAACTTTAGCCCAGACAGGGTTTCACTTTTACTTTTTACGAGTGTTCCAATAAAAAAGGCACGACTCCAATAAAAAAAATATAAGCTACAGAAATAGATGGCAAGAGATACAAGATGAGTTTATTAGCCACGACGTAATGATGTCACCCAATTATCGTTGCCATAAAATAATCTGTCTTTCGGATCTGAACCGGAAAACCGAGGCAATTTATATGAGGAACTGAAACGCTTATTCCACGGCATGTTGAGTCTCTTAAGGTTTAGCTGAAGATCAATCATGCTCAAGGAAATAGGGATGTAAATAAACTCAAGATTAGTGCCAAATTCTTGGTGGTTAGAACTCAGCTCTAGCGTGATCTTTGCATACGTTAGGCGACAGGTTCAACAATATTTACACTGTAGAGTTCAAAGAAATGCATCAATGTTTCAAAATAATGGATTTCGTATGGAATTTCTCAATCGTGTTTAAAAACACTTAAGACGCAGTGTTTGTAAGAGCAGGTTGGAACAATATTTTGAAATTTTTTACTAGCAGCTGAAAACTTAAACAAGCGCAACTAATATGAAAATTGGATTATAGCGCAAAGCAATCTTTGAAACACATTTTTGAAGAACAATAATTTAACACTAAAACCAACGGTTTAAAATTAAAAAAAACATTGCTAAAACTCTTGAGCCTATTCATGTTTTGATAAGAATGCTTTAATTAAACTAATAAAATCCACTTTACTATTTTTGTAGTTTCAAGTGAGCAAATACCCGACGCCTCAACACTTCAACCAAGTCAACAAAAAGCAGGACAATTCAGCCCCAAAGAATGCCAGTCTGAGTGATGCGTATCAGGTTCATTGTGTCGTCTAAATAGAGTTATTTTCTACAAGAAAGAGCCCTGAGTGAGACACTCCGAGGACAATACAATAAATTGCGTGGATGGTTTCCGGTGACTCGGGTCCTGTCAGTGCTAAATCGGAACAATGTACGAGAATAGCGGAGAGGCTCCATTGAACGCGAGTACTGAGACTGATATTGGTCTGAGCAAAATGACCTCGTTGATAGTTTCAAGTGAGCAAATACCCGACGCCTCAACACTTCAACCAAGTCAACAAAAAGCAGGACAATTCAGCCCCAAAGAATGCCAGTCTGAGTGATGCGTGACTCGGGTCCTGTCAGTGCTAAATCGGAACAATGTACGAGAATAGCGGAGAGGCTCCATTGAACGCGAGTACTGAGACTGATATTGGTCTGAGCAAAATGACCTCGTTGGTCTTCTGTCAGGCCAATGCTACGCACGCCCTTCGACTCAATGAAACTGGTCAAGATGAGGACATTGTTCAGCTCAAATATGTCACGTATGGAATTCTGCTGCCCACCATGTGCGCCCTTGGCATCGTTGGAAATATTCTAAATCTTCTTGTTCTCAATCAACCGAATATGAAGGGCACGGCGTATATCTACATGAGAGGTAAGCTCACAAATTTTAATTAATTTTGCGACCGAATTTACAAAGCGTAAATCTTTTAGAACCTTCAAACGGGCAAAGTTCCTAAAAATCCTATTTTAATTTAGTTCAAATTACACAACAAGAGCGCTGAAACGAATATAATGTAAAATCTCATTAAAGCAACTAGAATTCGAGTTCAGAAATAAAGCTGAGTCGTCAAAGCGACAATAGAATTTCAAGGAATTTGACAGGATTGCAACTCGCAACCCCCAAACTTTACTCTGAGAAATTGCTTTGTTCTGGTGTATGTATGAAGTCCTTTCTCTACGCCGCCAAGGCCTTTCTCCAGTGAAGCAAGTAAAAGACTGTAACAGAAGCCAAAGCCGGAGTTCTAAAGATCTTTCTATTCAAGTGACTGAGGCTCTTCTTTCTTGGGAGAGAGCAGGAGAGATCTATAGAATTACACTCTGTGATGGGAGATGTGAACCCTGTCAGTTGGGACCAGAGTTGTGTGTGTACTGTTCAGGTCAGAAAGGCTCGGTCAATTGGGCCTCGGTTATTTGGGTCAATATTCGGGTTAGGCTTATCAGTTCATTCGAATGGCTTAGGTTTCATATACGCCGACTGAAGACTATAGCATATAATGATGCTGCTTCAACTTGTCATGTGTATCGTGTATTTACCAAGCATATTTGTCATCGAAGCTTACCCGGATCCAATATATCTCTGTGCTGCATGCGGCCGGTTATTTTGGCAGCGATCAAAGATGCGTTTTAGCATGTCACAGACAATTAGCTATAAATATATAGGTTCAGCTCGCTGAGCCCAAATGACCAGGAACGTGTATCTAGTTTATGTGCTGAAAGGGTGCAGTGCAGTAGGCAACAGAAGAAAAACGCAGTCCGAAATGAAAGTATTCTTTCTCATAATAGTGCTTGTTCTTGGAGTTCATCTCATCAGATTGCATTGAGCCAAGTGAAATAATGGAATGGCACTCAAGCTGTGCTTCAAATTGTTCACAGACTTTGTATTACTTTCTCCACTCTTTTGATTATTCTCGCCGTTGAGGAGATAGATAGACGCCCCAAGAACCAAAACTAGCTCTAATGGTTTTCATGAGCCTCGTTAATGATTCTCTAAATTGTTGTAGCCCACTTTTTTGGGAATAAGTGCATAACACGTGGTAATGAGGAGACGCGAAGTGTAATAATGAATTTTTTGGTAGGAAGACTGGAAGCTTTAAAAGCTGTTAAAATCATTTTTCAACGGAAATCACAGCTGCATTTAATTCTAACTAGAAAATGAAAAAATATTCCTGAGGCTTCTACGTACAAAAGATTAAATGGTACCCTAGTCGCTAATGAATTTTAGTATGAAAAAAAATCTTAACAAAAGTTCTAGGACCTAGGTCTGGGCTTTTCTGCCAACTCTGAAGCCCTGTAAGTTGTCATTACTGTGAAAGGCTAAACAAAAGAGTCTCATTCCGCACCCAGTTTCTAATTTGACTTGGTAAAGAGTCTCATTTTCTGTTTCTGTATTCCTATTTTACGCTATTTCTAGTTTTCTTCGCTCGTCGACTCGACTCTTTAATACAATCTTCAACATTTTATTTTGATATGTTCATATATTTCGGCAGAAGCCAGTAAAATTTCTCAAAAGTTTTGAGTCAGTCACAGTCAGAAACAGAAGTCAAAGACGGAGAAATATTTTCAGTTTTACTTTAAGTCAAAGTCTCACTTTAGGTTTTTTTCTGAGGACTCTCTATTGCTGGGTTTTGCAGTATGATTACGGCCTACGTCTTCCTGTGTTCAAGTATAGTGGCATTTTATTTTACAATTTTTGACACAGGCTCAATGCGTTGTGCCGTGCGTGTGGAGCAAGCTTTGAAAATGTAGAGAAATGTTTAAACTAAAGCTACACATGTTGCAGATCACCCCCAGCTCAAATATTTCAAATTTTAAAGTTCAAATTGGTAAATTTTGACATGTTTTAGAAAATTTCAAAATCTAAAGTATGTCTTAAGAAAACTTCTTAGAAATGCAAAATTTTGCAACCCTGTTTTACAACCCACACAGTTTATCTATGGCAACAAGGCGTTCAGTACTTTCTACTTTCACCCAGCACATCTCTTGAGTATATCTTGATGCTTTTCCGTCTGAGATATCACCAGGAAGATCTTGTGGGTTCTCGAAGCGTCATAAAGTGTAAAGTTCTTCATTCACTCAACAACTTTGAACGTAGAGCGTATTTCAAGAAGTATAGACGACCCAGAGCCGCAGTTCATTTGCACTAGGAAAATAGTCAAGGTAGAACTTTCGACTCGAGTCAACCTAACACCCAAATTCCCTTCTTTAATACGATTACTGAAGAGAAGGACTTGTGAAAATTAGATTCCAAATTCCAGCATATTCCTCACAACCTACTACCTACGTCGAGGTTGATGCACTTTAGATTAAATCAAATCATGTTTTGGCATACAACTGCAAACGAGATGCAAATATCAAAGGTGTTATATAGACACCAAAGTTTTGCTGGAGAATCAGAAGATTCTAGCATCACAATTCAATGCTTTTCAAATGCTCAAATGTTCGTGTTTAGTCATAATCCTTATCTGAAAAGTGTGTAATCTTAGAGCTTCTATACTTTTCATATAGAAAACATTTGAACTGGATAGCATATACAGTACTGTATTTCCTTGGATGAAGTAAAAATATACTTGAAATGAACCAAAATACTGTGTATTTTCGAACATTAAATTCGTAGAGTTTGTGCGTCGTTAAATACAGTTGGATGGATTTTGAGAACAGGCGACGTCCATTAACTTTGCAAGTTTGCACCGCATGCCGTCTATTTAATTGTGCCACATCGAGTGATAATGGTTAGAATAATAGCTTGTGCACTGTTGGAGACATGTAGCTTTTACTGTAATAGGCCTACTTCCGTCCTAAACATGCACGATGAAACAGTCGGAACGAGTCGTTAGTTATCGTGCCTGTTTTATGGTTATCTGATATAAACATTAAAAATATCGCTAATTGTTTTTCCATTATTTTAAAAGCTTGACCCATTTAAGAAAAATGCTCAAACATCACAAATGTACAAGGACAAGCCATAGTAACCGGTAAATGGAGGTCTCTTCTAAATGCGCCTGGACCTGGACCTAACGCACTGAGCGCAATCGACCTGAACCTGAAGTGACTCCCATATGTTGCCAGTTAGGCAATGACCAGCAATCAAATCAGACCCATCCCATCAAACCCGCAAATCACGAAACTTTGAATGAACGAATGCCTAATTCGCAAACAAAGTAAATGCTTATCGCCCTCCCACACTGCCACTCACCTTCCCCAAACTCAATTTCAAAGAAAAAAAGAACTTTTTCTCATTCCCAGTTGACGGAAGTTTGTTGAACCATTCACTCAGTCCACATATTTGGGGACGAAATTGGACAAGGGGGAGCGGCGCAGACCTATTTAGATGCTAAATTAAATCCGTCGGGTCTAATTGACACAACTCAAATCATCATTGAAAAAAAAACGGATTTCTTTAACTGTCTTTTTCTACGAGTCTACAGAGCCTGGAAGTCTTGGAAACATTTCAATAAAATCCAAATGTCTCGACTCAGTCTTATTTGCCTTAGTATTAATCAAAGTCGGACTTTTATAGGCTTTGGGACAATTTCTGTAAAGGGAAGCGGAGCAGGACTCCAGAGAAAACCTGCACGTTTTAGTGCTGTTTATTAACGAGGTTGAATTCGCTCAAGTATTTTAATTTCAAAACTTTTCTCAAACATGCTCAAAAAATTTTGCGCTGAAGTGTGTCGCTTAGTTTTGAAAATGTATACCATGCAGTAGCATACACTTTGACACTAGGTACCTGAACAAATTACTGTATATAAAACAATTTGCTTCTATTTTTGGTTGAAACGTGTCTATTAGGTGTGCTTTGAAGCTAACACACAATTTCAAATTAAACAAAAGTCCTAATTATAGCCGCATGAGTAAAAGTTTGAAATTTTGAAGCACGTGCTGATCTATTTTAATAACACGATCTTTTATGTAGGTACATGTTTACTTCACAAGTACAATGACCTATATTTGGCAACAAAGGCTTCCTGCGGCTACGGAAGGTAACTGAACCCACGCCGATTCTATACTACGAAGCGTGGCGTGGGTTGAACTGGTTCGTGGAGAATGAAATGAATCCGCCTTTCGTTTGAGCTCTCCCTCCCCTGTAATTATGACGCGTTCTTGTAATTGATTCCCTTGTGCCCCTCAGCAAATTTTGTTTGTGGTTCGGCTGTATACCAATCGCACAAAATGAACAGCCCAGCCTTCAACTACATGACTTGGTACTAGGCTAACAAGGCATGGCTGTAGTTCCCCAAGGCCCTAAAAGGCCATACACTTGATCAACGCTCAATTAACTAATTAAATTGTCAGAAGTTTCTAGCTACACTTTTCGAGATGAAAGTGAGTTTGCTGGGCTTATGTTCTTCCGTTGCTATTTCCTCTGCTTTGTTTTCTCCTAAAATAATGCCGGCGGTGGCAGTATACTTCCGTTACCTAGTGGGTTCTGTAAAAAGACTGTCAAAATTTCATCGTTCTTTACAACGTTGCGGCTCGTTGGGTGCTCGCTTGCTCATTCATAAATGGTGGCCGCATATGGTATAATTTTTAATATTGTTTACGATGAATACAGGGGAAAAACCACAGGTAGTCTTAATGCTGTTGTCACCTTGTTTTTGCAATATTTTCAAATTAGGAATGTGTACTTATTTAGGCGTGTTACGCACATTGTAAATTTACTGGAAAAGAGTTACTATTATTTATATAGTACAGGGTAGCGCACAATGTTTTTAAAAATTGGTAGGTCATGGGTCATGTCATCAAGGGAAGACGTTACCTTGATTCTATCTGTTTTGAATTCAAATTCAGGGCTGTCTCGTGGCGGGTTAATCGAAATCGCCGTGTGGCGTGTCGAACAAACTAGGTACTTTGTTAAATTTTTCCTGATGTTTCCCTTAATTTTTTTGGTTTTTGGAATTATATAAATGCCTGCAACATTTCATAATTCACCTGGTTTACATTTTGTCAGTTTAATCACAGCATGCATTCCATCTCTACCTTAACGAACGGCTTTTTGGCTGCCTGATTTTTTAGCAGTATTTCCTGATTACTTTCAGCGGATGGCATATTTATTTCCTACCAGATAAATCATTGCTGAAATTAAAATGACGAAGTGTGTTGTACTGGACAAATCTAGCATTCTACCCAGTGAATATTTTTTGGAAATTTTTTGTTGGCTTCACCGAAGTGTAACACAAGGACGTATTATTTATACGCCTCGACTCATTTTGTCCCATACCTACTTTATTTTTAGTGTAACTTTCTGCACTTTATTTGATGAAGACGCCTTCATCCCAAATGTGACGTTAAACTTCGTCCAACTTATTTTTTTGTGAAACATGGAGATTTATTTGCACAACTCAACTCGGTTTCATGGTCCGACGACTTTCTCCTATTCAACTTTCTCTTTCTATGCACAGAAATGACGGCTACTGTGAGATAACGCTACAAATGCAAAGTCGGTTTCTTCGGCTTTCCCAATTTGGGTGCATAGAGATGAAGACTAAATGACAGGCTGACAAATTACTTACATTCTTTTCTACTTTATTCCAAAAAGGCGGGGGCTTAGAAGCTAAACATGATCCAATGTCCCGTTGTGGATTGAGTGAGGCGTTCGGTGAAATGTTGTTTGAACTCAGTTTTTATACAGTCAGTGTGACTTTCTTATAAAAATTTCAAACCAAAATTGGTTTCCATTTGTTTTGTACGAGATAAAAAATTCTTTAAGCATAAACATCTTGTGAAATCTCTGTTTGTATTACAGAGCGAGTGGCTTGTTTTATCTTTTAGAAGCTTTCTCATGTAACCCAATACGCGAAAACTCAACATCACAAAATATAAGTGACTGCTTCAACCATGCCGAAAGCAAAGTTTGTTCAAATCGCAAAACGTCGACGACATTGACATGTTCCCAGGCTTCCTCAGATAAAAGTTGATAGAAATATATATTTCCCACATTTTTCTCAACTTTCAATGATATCTGCGTAGAAATGGAATATCATGCTCAAAGTATGTGCAACACAGCCATGTAAATAACCTCCTAAGTGCCGATACACTCGATTCAGAGATTCAACAAGATTCCTGAGTGCAAATAAACCTAAATAACCAAACCCCTTATCCAGTTTCATCCATGACTGAGCGAGAGGGTAAGGAAAGTCATGAAATATAAAATATAATAAAGTACTAGATCAGGATAAGCTAGAATGCAATGCAAAAGCGAATTGAAGTAAATATTTCACAATTTCCTTGAAAACGCTCGTTTTATTCTGTACTGTGTGCTGTGTGCTTAAACTTTGTCCAGACAAGCAATTCTTTTTGTGTAAATGTCTACGTAAATCTGACAATTTACAACCAAACGGGAGTGGAGAGAAGACAATAAACATAGATTCGTTTTTAGA